>JAQIUU010000390.1:0-10916 GCA_034694545.1 Mesaphorura macrochaeta
CCTTACAGTTTACTTTTATATTCTAGTTAAAATTACGTGGTTAATTTCTTAGAATAAACTCGTGGAGTTAAAAAGTATAGTTGTCAGCTCCCTAATTGTCCTGTTTTCTGTGACTTTGGCGTACTTTCTGGTCTCACACCAGAGTAAATAACGTGAGTGGTCCGTTTTAGTTAATTTTGGGATTCGCGTTTGACATCGGGTGTTGGGCAAGACAGCAGATCACTTTGGATCATCGACGGCTCTGTTTTGTGCTCAACAAACATAGTGATCCTGGTCACTGATAAGATCGTAATTTCTTTACCTAAGTTAATAGCAAGACTGAAACTGAAAACGGAGAATTGTAGATCTCAGAGCTGCGCTTCAAAAATGCCGAGTACATGAAGGAATATGCCTGCAGGCATGTTCTGGACTCTGGGCATTGCCAGACAAAAGAATTAGTGAAAAGCGTAAGCGTGGTAGGCCTTCCCTGTCAGAGAAGGCATTACTTGTTAATTTAAATTGTGTTACTCGCTTCAAATTTACATATACGCTGACTAAATTCTTTGTTGTTACATCGGATATAAATATACTGAATCCGTGAATTAAATATTGCAAAATGTTGTATATTTGTCTTTTTGGATTTTATCCTGGCAAATGCATTTTATTTGTCCTGATGAACTGTATATTTATATCGACGAAAATAATACCCCGTTAGCAAAGATTTAGTAGGCGAGCTGAGATTTTAAAAGTAACAGGTTGTGAAGTCTGACCGGTTGGTTTGAACCAATATCCAGTATACTGACAATGTGACTGTGACCACGAACTAACTCACTGCCGTGAACACTTAAAAACTGAAATGTTGGCTGGAATAAATTAACCAATTCACTTCACAGCTCAATTTTATTTCCTTCGCGCATTTTCAAATACAGCGGAATGAGCGTTTGACGGAGAACCTCAGAAGCTCAAGTAGTCAAGGGAAGCCAAGGAATGAAGAAACTTCTTTTTTCAAGGGGTCCAAGTCCAACTAGAGAATCGAAGGGAGCATGCAGCACAATCGAGCTTGCCCTGCGGTACATGGTGCGCAAGTGCGCAACGTGATTGGTCGCTCTCGAGGCTCGAGGGTAAAGTGAGACAAGGTCCAAGCAAAAACGTAAAACCGAGCTCAATCCAAAGCGGTAAGCACGTGATAAGGACTTTCAGGTCGGATTTCGGAAACGGGCATTTAACAGAGACGCAGTATGAAATGTGAAATTATGCAGTGACAGTAAGTGCAGACGAGATGTTTAAAATAGATAGTACAAGATTAAAATCAAAGTCAATTGGCAATTAGCACGCTCGCTCCATTTACTATTTACTATTCGCGGTTACATGCATATAGAGCATTTATTCATGTCTTAATTCAAGCTGGAGTAATTAGCCACGACCTGGCAATGAAAACGTAAAGCAGATCGTAGATTGAGCCAGTAGAATGTAGAATCAATGGCATCCAATTACAGTCCGAGAATGTGCAAATGTGCATGCATTTTCCGTCATAAAGGTCATGTCCGTGCGTCATCATTCGTCTGCCCAAGCGGCAATGTAGGAATCAGGCAAAATTGCAAACATATACTTTAATACTCAGCCATACTTTAAGCCAATACTTTATTTTGAAACACGCCCCATGCTTAAGAATGCGATAAGGCTCAAATAAGACGCAATATAAGACGACTCTTCAATTTTAAGGACTAAGCGCAAGAGGAGCAGCTAAGTAATGCCTAAGAGCTTCGATATCGATACCATCTTTGTCGGGAGCACTCTATGTTTTACTAAAGCCATGGCCATGGCCGTGAGTTCACAATTGGCAATTTATTCCATTGCCGCAACACGCGAAGTCGCAAAGCACTAAAATAGCATTGCATTCGTGCAGGAACCTCTTTCATAGAAAGGCTATTAACTATTACCAAATATGCCAAACTTTGAGACAGTGAATAATGCCAGATAATGGCACTCTATCTTTCCGTGTGTGCAGGTGCTTCCGGCGGGGTCATCAATTATTTAGAGCTTAGAGTGCTGAAGGTTTTACCAGTTTAATAAATTGCGAGAACTGGACAGATGTGCAAACTCTAAAATGTCTTCTCTCAAAAGTTTAAAGCTGTACGAATTTATGGCAGATCTCCGTTACCAGTTGGGTGTGCTGCCGTATCGGGTCGTGAGGAAGGGAGTAGCCACAGAGTGTGTGCCAGGGTCTGAGCGTCACAAGTATTTCTGGCTCACGATGGTTGGGCTCAACTTACTATACAAGACCGTCTTATTATTTGGGCTGGGTGCCTATTACGAGCTCACACAGCCAGTGACGATGCTTGAACGGTGCCAGTATTATTTCATCGTATCGACCTTGGGCTATGCTTCCTGCCTTCACCTCATCACTCTTCTCTACTCGGAGCGAACACGGATGCTGGCCAACCAGTTTCTTCGGAACAGCACACGACTCCGTAAGAGTATAGCCAAAGTGCGTGTGCGTGCTTATTTTCTCTTTATCTTGTGACTGTTTTTGTACTAGACAAGGACCTGGATCTGGACCCTGATGAGCCGGACGGAATTGAGCTCTACGCTTGGGCACTCAAGATTGTCATATTCGGCACTACCCCTCTCGTAGTCCCTCTTGAGATAGCACTCGTCATGTTCAAGCAGCATTTCTTCGCAGTGTTCCAGGCTAACGTTTGGGTTGCCTTCCTTGGGGCACTTCCTTTGGCCTACTTTGTACTCATGGACTGGACAATCGAGGACATGTACGTTCACAACGCACTCGCCTACGTCAATATAACGATGCGTTCCCTGCGAATCCTGCTTAAAAAATTAAGCGACGGCGATCTGACTGAGAAGATGGTATTGCAAGTCTACCGAGGGCAAATGGTCCTCCATAATTTCGCCATGGCCGAATGCAAACATGTGACGGGTCTCGCCTTGGGTCTTTCATCTTGTGCCATGATCACAACATCGTACCTCGTCCTTGGCTTCCATGGCCAAGCCCAGCTCATGGCCTTCGTTGCACTCTGTGTCTTTCTGTTAATGTTTGCACTAACGAAATTCTGTCTCCAAATTGCAAGCGAAATCTCCAAAGCCTCCCACAATCTTCTGATGTCACTCCGACGCGTGGACGTGGACATGAACCCGAACTGCGTGAGCCCAACCATAAACAGTATGAGCCCAATTCTAAGAAAACAACTGCAAGCATCTCGACCGCTCGTAGTCACCGCAGGGAATTTCATTACCATCACAAGCAACACATTTCCGTACCTCATGAGTGACGTAGTCCTGTCAAAATTAGTGGACCTGCTTCTCATGACTTAAGAACAATTGTCGTTCAACTGCTCAAGTTTAATAATAAGGAACCTTATCATATTTGTTCGTTTGTTTATTGCCCAATAAAGTTATTCTGGTGCATTTCGCATTTTAAACTTAATTGTACAATTGCGAATCTCGAGACGACTGACGAAGTACAATTTTCACGAGTAACTTCAGCTTTTGGTCGGCGAATTTCGGCTGCGGTTTGCAATTTCTCTTGACATTTGACTTCTTATGAGTATTCATATGCATCTGCAAACTCCGATTGCTTGAGAACGTTCTTCTGCAGATGTCACACGAGAATGGTTTCTCACCAGTATGAACACTCATGTGAGCCGCAAGCCCTGACACACCTGTATAGGATTTTGAACACAAGTTGCAGGAGATTGGCTTGTAATGGTGAGCCTCCTTGTGTTGCTTGAGCTTGTTCATATTTTTGCAAGTTTCCCCACAAATATTGCATGCTCTTTCCCCGCCGCTGCTGCTGTCGGTGTGAAAATCGAGAACGTGGTTCTTGAGTAAATAACTTCTTGTGTAGTGCTTCCCACAATGAGTGCAAGTGTGCCTTGGCTTCATATCCATGTGTGTTGAAGCGATATGGCGCTTTAAGCAAGAGTTTGACGAAACAAATGTGTCACAGTATTCGCATTTGTAAGCTTTCTCCCCAGTATGGCTTATCAAATGGTTTCGAAGTTGTGAAGTCGTAATGCTCTTGTACAAACAGTACGGACATGAGTATGGCTTTTCTCCTGTATGGCTCCGTATGTGAAGTCTCAAATTTCCTGCTTGACTGAAACATTTACCACACTGCTCGCATGAGAATGGTTTCTCACCAGTATGAACTCGAGCGTGAATGGTCAACTTGGCTCGATCAGCAAATGTCTTGGCACAATGTGTGCACGCGTATGGCTTCACACCCAAATGCGTTTTAAGATGATGGCTTTTGAGGGACTGCTGATCCAAGAATGATTTTTCGCACCTCGTGCATGCGAAGGGTCTCTCACGAGTATGTTTGCGTCGAATATGTATCAGCAACTCGTTCGATTGGAAGAAGGCTTCGTCACAAAATGTGCAGGCTTGAGATTTGAGCCCTTGGTGAACTCTTCGTGTATGAGACACCAAAGCTGGTTTGCTTGAGTAGTGTCTCCCATTGCACTCTCGACAGATGTGGAGTCCTTCACGATTCCCGTCGCCATTTTCATCCTCATCCATTGATTGAGGTTCAGTTCCAGCTCCGACAATTGCAGGGGCTGGCCTGTCTCTGTCTCGTGACATTAATTCCCTGACTTCGAATTCTGTTACCTGCATAAGCAACAAAGCAACACAAGGAATATGTAAGAAACTTAAGAAAGGTCAAAAAGTTACCAAAGGTTTATAGATTTAATAGGCACCTGAGCAATTAACGAAGTACTTACTTGAACAATCTTCCGATTCTGACCAGTGTCCAATTTCAAATGTCGACGACGCGAAGTATTCAAGCCAACGTGAGCACTGAAATATCCACCGAAATAAATTCACAATATCAGAACTTCAGGACTCACTTTTATATCCCTCCTGCATTTTGCGTATTTTCAAAAACAAGGGAAACTGCAACTGCAACTGGAAACTGAGAAAGCCGGCATTTGAAGAAAGCCAAGGAATCAATGGAAGAGAAGCCCTTTTCTCAAGGGGTTCGTTCAAGTCCAAGTCCCTCCTGTTTCACTTACTCAAACTCAGCTTCAACCTACGAATGCAAATAGATGCTTTAATATTTAATACTAAACGATACTCTAATGCCCAAATACCATACTTTATTTCGGAACACACGCCCCATACTTAAGAAAGCAACAGGGAAAGTGACTCCTTAAGTGCTATAGGCACAATATTTAGTCGCTAAGTGCGAACATAAGTGCTGATACGATACCATCTTATCACGAGCACTCAATGTTTTACCCGAGTCAAGGCCATGAGTTCGAGATTGACTATTGGCAATTCCATTACCGCAACACGTAGAGTACAAAAATGGCATCGCATTCGGCCACCTCGTTCGTTGAAAAACTGTTACCAAATTACGGAACACTGAATGGTGATGGAGTGGTGCACATTAAGACTGTGACTCTGTGGCTGCCAAATAATAGCACTCTGTCTTTGTAAGTGCTTTAAGCTTCCGGTATTTGTAATCAAGCATTTTGCTTCAACTTCAAGGGCTGAAAGCTTTATGTTCCATCACGGCCCGTCTCACAAGCACCAGTTGAGTGTCTCATGTTTGACAAAACCGACGGATGTTCGAGCTAAAAAATGTCTTCTCTCAAGAGTTTAAAACTGTACGAGTTTATGGCGAGTCTCCGTTATCGGTTAGGTGTGTTGCCGTATCGGGTCGTCCGACAGGGAGTTGCCACAGAATGTGTGAGGGGGACGCAAGGCCATAAGTATTACTGGCTCACGATGGTTGGACTCAACTTACTATGCAAGGCAGTCTTTATGTACGGGATCGGTGCCTACTACGAGCTCACACAGCGAGTCACGATGGTGGAGCGGTGCCAGTACTATGTTATCGTGTCAACGCTGGGCTATGCCTCCTGCCTTCACCTCATCACGCTTCTCTACTCGGACCGAACCCGGATGTTGGCCAACCACTTTCTTCGACAGAGCACGCGACTCCGTAAGGCTATAATTATGTTGGTCCAGCTTCTTAAATGTCCATGACGCATGATGCTCGCTGGTTGTATTTTTCATAGACAAAGACCTTCAACTCGACCCTGACGCTCCAGACGGGATTGAGCTCTATACTTGGGCACTCAAGATGGTCATATTCGGCACGACTCCTATCGTAATTCCCCTCATCGTCGCACTCATCTTGTTCAAGCAGCATTTCTTCGCAGTGTTCCAGGGTAACATTTGGGCTGCTTTCCTCCTAACCATCCCTTCGGCCTACATTGTGCTCATGGACTGGACAATCGTCGACTTGTATGGACATAACGCACTCGCCTACGTCAATATAACGATGCGTTCGCTGAGGATTCTCCTGAAGAAATTCAGCAGCGGGGAACTCACGGATGAGATGGTATTGCAGGTCTACCGAGGCCAGATGGTCCTCCATAATTTTGCAATGGCCGAATGTAAACATGTGACGGGCCTCGCCTTGGGGCTTTCATCTTGTGCCATGATTACTACGTCGTACCTCGTCCTCGGCTTCCATGGCCAAGCCCAGCTCATGGCTTTCGTCGCGCTCTCTGTCTTCTTGCTAATGTTTGTGATAACAAAATTATGTCTCCAAATTGCAAGTGAAATCACGAAAGCCTCACAGCGCCTTCTCGTCTCGTTCAGACGCGTCGAAGTGGGTGCAAAGCCGAACTGCCCAAGACAAATCGTCATGAACCCAGTCCTAAGAAGACAACTCCGAGCATCCCGACCACTCATTGTAACTGCGGGGAATTTCATTACCATCACAAGAAACACGTTTCCGTACCTCATGAGTGACGTGGTTCTGGCAACATTAGTGGACTTGCTTCTCATGACATAGAAAATTAGAAATTCCATTACCTGCTCATAATTTATTAACATACAAAAGTGTCATATTTATTTGCGTGTTGTAAACACTGTCCAATAATGAAAACCAACAACAAATATACGCATTACATTGCATTACGGTATGAAATTGAAGTTCTCATAAAATATAACGAGCTAATTTCAAACAGATCTTCTTCGGCAGCCTTTTGCCTTATACTTAATTGTACAGAAGTAAATCTCGCGGATTCTGACGGAGTACAACTTTCACGGCTAGCTTCAACTTTGGGTCGATGAGTTGTGGCTTCGGATCCGTTCCCGGGTGCTTCCTTTCGGCATTGGACCTATGAGTATTCTTGTGCCTCTCCATCCAATACTCGGTTAAGAACGGCCGACCGCAGACGTCACAACAAAATGGTTTCTCGCCAGTATGAGCCCTAATGTGAGCCACAAGTGCTGACTTTCCTCTGTATAATTTGGAACACAGATTGCAGGAGAATGGCTTGTAATGGTGAGCACTTTTGTGCCGGTTGAGCATTTTTGTATTACTGAAAGTTTCACCACAAGTTTTATAAGCTCTTTCACTGTCAATGGTGTGGAAATCGCGAACGTGATACTTGAGTTTGAGTGTGGAAGAGTAGTGTCTACCGCAATGCTTGCAAGTGTACCTTGGCTTTACCTGCAGATTCCTTGATTCGATGTGGGTTTTCCATGAATGCCGCTGAGAATATGATACATCGCATTGATCGCATTTGTAAGGTTTCTCCCCTGTATGGGTCCGCATGTGCATTTGGAGATCGGCAGCAGTAGTGGTCGTGCACGAACAGAACGAGCATGAGTATGGCTTTTCTCCTGTATGACTCAGCATGTGACGTGTCAAGCTTTGTGCTGTTCTGAAAGTTTGACCACACTGCTCGCATGAGAAGGGTTTCTCGCCAGTATGAACTCGGATGTGATCGGTCAAATGAGACCGATTTAAAAATGTTTTGTCACAATGCGTGCACGAGTATGGTTTCACTTCCATGTGAGACTTGAGGTGCATATGAAGGACCCCCGGATTCGAGTATGATTTCTCGCACTGGGCGCATTTGAAGGGCTTCTCGTGAGTGTGATGCTGACGGACATGTAATGCCAAACGGCCTGCTCGGAAGAATGCGTTGTCACAGAATGTGCAGACGTGCGGCCTGAGCTCTTGGTGAACTCTTCGTGTATGATCCACTAAAGCACTTTTAGTTGTGAAGCGTCTGCCATTGCACTCCTGACAGGTGTATGGTTTCTCCGCGTTCACGCCGCTTCTTTCATCTGTATTTCCGGTATCCATTGATTAAACTTTCCGAATTCCAACCTGTCGAGACTGCCTACATAGGGAAACATAGAATATATGACCTGGAGTTAGCAAAGATTTACTATTAAACCACCTGAGCATTAAACAGTAATTAATTGTGAATTCTGACCGGTTGCTTTGAACGAAAATCCGGGGCACTGACACTGACCAACGACCATGTATGTAACCACGAACTAACTCACTGCAGTGAACACTGAAATGTTGGCTGAAATAAATTCACCAATTCACAGCTCAATTTTATTTCCTTCAAGCATTTTCAAATACAACGAAACGAGGGTGCACGGTGCGCAGAAACTCAGGATTCAAAGATTGCCAAGGAATGAAGGAACCTTTGGACCCCTTTTCTCAAGGGATCCAAGTCCAAGTCCAACTGGAGAAGGGAATAGAAGGGAACATACATCACAATCGAGCTTGGTCTGCGGTAACTGCTGGCTTTAACGTAATCGAACGCTCTCGACTCTCGAGGGCAAAGTGAGACGAGGTCGAAACTAAAGCTAAAGCCGAGCTCAACCGAAAGCTGATAAGATAAGCAGGTGATAAGCACAGCATCAGCATATTTGCGACAATCGTGTCAGGCTGAAGCGGTAGGCCGGCATTCGAAACCGGTGCAATGTGATAAAATGGTGTCAGTTCATCAATGAATTGAGATTTGCAATTTAAATCCATCATCATTCATGCAACATAATCATAAACGCAGATGCTGAGTGAATTGAATAGATACACAGAGCGACAGAGAGAGCGCATCTGCCAAATCGGCATATGTTTAGTGTGGTAAATGGTAAAGTACAAGGAGACGAGACGAAGACACAGATTGAAATTGTAAATAGTTACAAGGACGAATGAGCAAAAGTAAAAGGAAAGGGAAGGAAAGTCAAAGTCAACTGGTTTACTGGTCGTGGCCACAAACCACAAAACCAAATTCACATGCGTGCGTGTGCGATACGCGTACGGCGCATTTACTCATTCATCATTACTCAATTTAGTCAATTACTCAACCTCAACTTAGGCCAGCCGCTAACCGACTAACCACCGCACGTGTGAGCATGTGAGTCAATTAGGAGCAGTTAGTTAATTAGCAGTAGCAGTGGTGTGATTAGATCCTTGTTTTAGTGTTAATCAGTGAAATCAGGACAGCAGCAGCTGGAGCAAGCGGAACTGCAATTAGGAACTGCTAACTAACTAACTACTAACTGGTCACCGCAACCGCAGTCTACATATCCAATGTCAATATTATTCGTAACAAATGGAAACGGTGGCTGTCATTGTCGCGTTGAACTCTTCGGTTTGAAAATGGTAAGTATTCATTGATAATCTGTATCTGCAGGTGTGTTGATGACAGTAATTCTTAGAACAGCTACAGCAATTAGGTATTAGATCTCTGTCAAGGTGGTATGGAATTCGGAGTCAGAATGAACATTTCCAAAATGCAAACGCTTGGCTTCCTCACTTTCTTTGTTGGATTTGAGTTCCCGAGTACGGCTGTCTGGAATCTGGAATATGGACTTGGACATATCGATCGATGGAAATCCAACCCGCCTGTGTCCAAATCCTGGAAACGCAGAACTAGAACCCGACGTGCTATTGTTTTTGTTACGTTGACAGCACACAGCACAGCTGACAG
Source organism: Mesaphorura macrochaeta (assembly GCA_034694545.1). Lineage (NCBI taxonomy): Eukaryota > Metazoa > Arthropoda > Collembola > Poduromorpha > Tullbergiidae > Mesaphorura > Mesaphorura macrochaeta. The sequence goes on from JAQIUU010000390.1 coordinate 9,756, forward strand.
TTGGAAACTTTACCTAAGCTTGATTCGTTGATCTAAAATCTACAAATTTCAAATTACCGTGCAATTTCATCACTGATTGCTAAAATGGGTTCTTTATTTGATTCATCAGGTTCACTTGTGCTGGACACTTTCGGGTCGAAGGTGTACTTTTTCAATGAACACGAACGCAAAGACAGAAACCACGAAGGTGATAGCGAAATGAGTCAGAAACAAGATATTAACGAATACTCGGACCCTGTGCCTGTGATATCAGCGAAAGTGGGGCTGAAGGCGGAAGATTCGTCGTCCGTCCGCAACCGTACTTCAGATCCAGAGTCAGAAGAAGTGACGATACCCCAGCCATCCATCACTCAAAATCCGCCGAAGAACACTCACCACACCAGCGGCAGCGTGACGACCAAGCCTACGACTACTGCCACTGCGAGGTCGCCGGAGTTGGAAGATATTATTGATTCACGTGGAGGTGGCGACGATTCTGGAACATTTTCTGAAGTACTGGATCCGAGTTCACCAAAGACCATGGCTTCAACGTCAGCGGCTTCCAGTCCAACTACTGATAAGTGCAAACGTGTGGCGGCTGCGAGCTTAGGTAGCAGTTTGGAAACTGAAGACCCTGAGAAGCTTATCCACAACTTTCTACGAGGAAGCACAAGTGGAATTTTGGAGAAACCTGAAGAAGCTGCCAGTTTAAGTTCTAGCCTTCTTTCTTATGAACCGCAGCTGCATCAAGTAGTTAAATCGAATTGTGATCCAGAAAACAGTCAAAACAGTGATAATTACTATGATTGTGAGCGCGAACTTGATCGTGATGATAGTCAAAGTCCTGGTTTAGATGTAAGAAGCAACAACAATGCAACTTCACCGACACCCGCGAAAGAGTCCGATTCCTACCTAAATGTGCTCATGTCCAACTTTAATCAACTGTATGATGGAAAGATACGCGAACTGGAACGGTCTACGGGGATCAACGAACTGGAACTACTTAAACAAAAGGTGGGTTGAGTGGTTCAGTTTGTAGCAATAAGTTCTTATTTCCATGAAGGACTCGATTACTTAACTTTTATCTGTGTTTTCTTACCACAGATCGCACTTTACCAAGATTGGGTTCGTGACACGAGCGATCAAAACTCGATTCTCATCGACGCGATCGAGGAAATGGAA
>JAQIUU010000391.1:0-10904 GCA_034694545.1 Mesaphorura macrochaeta
CAGGTCCTTCGCCAAGCTGTTGATATCACTAATGACCTCGCTCGTGCTACTCACTCGGCGGAGCGATCGTGCTTGGGGGCTGAGGAGTCTCCGGTTCCAAACGTGGACGAGATTAACCAGATTTTGCTTTCAGTTGAGGCGAAAATGGATTCTCTGAAGGAACGGCTTGGTCAAATGGATACTTTTGTGGAGACAATTCGAAGGCAGCCGAAACGAGTCCCAGTCGTGGACAAGCACCGTGGGAAACACATTACGGAGCTTGCGCCACCGTTCACCCAAATCGTTGGAAGACTTTTGGATGAAGAGCTTCGCTTAATTGAGCAGACTCGCATCGCATTGACCATGAGCGAATCGAATGAAAGGACCTGGTTTCTGGACGAAGACGCGTGCACGTGGTTCCATGAGGAGAAGATGGAGTTTGTTGAACGTTTGAGGGATATTGAAGACGAACGTCTGGAATTATGGAGGGAGCTGATTGAAGCTGCCAATCGTCTCAAATGGGAACTGAGGAATGAGCATGGAGAATGGGCGCGGTCGACAATCGTCTTTCAAGAACAATAAGTAAAAATTGGTAATTAGTAATTATTAGTAATTGAGGAACCATTGCATTGTACTTTTGTATTATTGTAACACTGTAAGCATTGTTAAATAGCAATATTTGAGCATTTGTAGTGTAGTTGAACTTGTAAACCAAATTCTACCAATTTCAACCAGAAAGTGCATTAAAGTGATTAGATAATTTTAAGGAGACTCGAGACGCAAGCAATGGAAAATTACTTGACACATTGGACATCATTGCCATAATTCGAGAATGAATTTTTCTTTTTTCGGTCGAATTTCCTGCCTGCAACGAGCATTGAACGACAAATAAGTCTTAATTTTCCAGCGACTCGCTTCGGTAATGTTTCCCTCATAACTGCGCTGAAATTAGACTCCATATCTTCCAGACTCAATGTGACCTTTCTGGATGGCGGATGGATTTTATTAGTTCATTGCTGCTCACAGTTTCAGTATCGGTATCGGTTTGCATCTTGGAATTCTTGTTTAGTAATAAATGAGCGTTCGGATTGGACATTGGATGCATTTCTGACTGACAGTGCGCAATTGGGCAAAGTCATCTCAACTGTGATTTCAAGTTCCATCTCAGATCACATTTCCAATTTAGAAATCGGCCCTCAACCAAGGCTCAAAGCCAAGCTACGGTCACGGTAAATTGGATATTTCAGATATGCCTTGCCGACTTGCCGTGCCATGCGGCATGCCAAATGCCATGCACGTGTTATGAAAATAATTGCGTGATTTTACGTAAAACTAAATATTCCAAGATTCCAGCCAGAGAATCTCCAGAATTTCGCATTACAGATTGCAATGTGTTGTTACAATGAAACTAAATCTGTTGATGATTAATTTATGTGGCCCGTTTCTGAAAGGGAAAGCATTTGTGCACGTCCGCGTCCGCACACTTGTAAGTTGGGGCCTGGAGCTCCTATTCACTTGTATGCCTCGACCAGTCAATGTCAGTTAACTATGCTACAATCATGTAATCTTATAGTACGTAATCTGTGCAAGTCTCCCATTTATACATGTATGTAAACCCGTGCTTGAATTCTAAAAAAATTATCTTGTGAGCCAAAATCTCTGGAATAAAAACATGTCTTCTTGATTTGAGAATTTTATCTTTGCGCTTTGCCCTCGCCATTGCCATTTCGTAGTACGTACGCATATGCGAAATGCGATTCAATTACCATGACCCAGGGCTGTGACACCGACGCCGTGTGCCGTGTCCACTGCGCCCGCGCCCCTCAATTCGTCAGTTCCATTCGGCCCTTCTGTGCCGTGCGTATCGTGTGAATGGTAATCAATCCCTTGCCTTCTTGTGGAATTACGATTTGCACTGCAGCAAAAATTCCTTGGCTCAAATCTGATATCAAATCCTGCACCAACACAAAATCAGTCCGGCATATCAGTACTTCAACCTCCACGTCCCACGTCCGTCTCTCCGCCAATTTCGCGATGAATCAAGGCACTGCCATTGCCAACCTCTACGAAACCTTCAAGAAGACTATTTTTGATAATTTCGTTGATATTTACAGCACGGTAGAAAATACCGCCGACTCTCTCAGAGAAGCATTGAGCCAAGAAGCGGACAACAGTCAATCCAAGTCAAATGAGAATAAAGAGAAGATCCAGTCGCTGCAAGAAAAGGTCACAAAACTACGCGACTCACTCAATGAAATGACTGCGAATCTTGAAGCACTCCAAAAATGCGAAGTAGGTGCAGTTGCAGAAGACGGGGGCATGGGCGGAGCTGCTGGGGTCGAAATTGTGAAGCCCAACCGGCTCAAACTACTGGAACTTGGTCGAAAGTACATTGAAGCTGCTCGAGGTTATGCGCAGAGTGTGAGCAATTTCATCCCCTACTACTACGATGCTCTACATTTCGCGCAACCGTGTTTGGCATTCTTGGACGACGAAGCCGTGGAGTGGCAACAACAGCAGAAGATGGACAGACGCGCAAAAATGGACCTGATTATACAAAGCAAGGCGCTATTCCTGCGAACACTAGCACAAACGTCCACGGAGCTGTTTCAGACATTTGGAGACGACATGAAGGTTTTGTATGGTCCAGATCAACCAGTTAATTAGCTCACAGATTAATACTGACCGCATCTTCACATGATCAGTGAATAAGGTGTCAAAATTTATAATTTAGTGATTAAGACATACCGAATTGAACCGAACTTTCAGAGAATAAAATCGTATCGTGTTGAATTTGATGCTGGGGAAGGTTCATCAATCTCTTCACACATGTTACTAATTTTCCATTGCATTTCACCATTTACCGTGACAATTTTGTAGTCAGTCAGTCAGTTCAAAGTAAGTTCAAAACTGTTCATTCGCCAATTTGCCAAATTACCAATATTGTGAATGGAAAGCCTGAACCTCTGAACCCTTGCCTCGTGGAATTTCGCTTTGCACCAACAATTCCTTCGCTCGAATTTGATATCAAATCCTGCACCATCGCAAATTCAGTGTAACACTTTATTATAGCCTTCGCAAATCCGCCAATTTCGCAATGAGTCAAGAGGCTGCCATTGCCATCCTCCACGAAACCTTCAAGAAAACTTTGTTGGACAATTTCCTTGATCTGACCAACACGGTCGGCATCACCGCCGACTCTCTCAGCGAAGCATTTAATGAAGAAGCAGACAGCGGTCAATCTAAGTCAAATGAGATTAAGGAGAAAATCAAGTCGCTGGAAGAAAAGGTCACGAAACTACGCGACTCACTCAATGAAATGACTGCGAATCTTGAAGCACTTCAAAAATGTGGCGATGAAGACGAGGGCGGAACGGCTGGGATCGAAATTGTGAAATCAAACAGGCTCAAACTACTCCAACTTGTTCCAATGTGCATTGATGCTCTTCAAGGCTACGCGCAGAATGTTAGCCAGCTCAGTCCCCACTACTATGGCGTCCTACATTTGGCACAGCCATGCATGGCGTACTTGGACGGCAAAGCTGTGGAGTGGAAGTGGGAGCAAGCGGTGGACAAGTGTGCAAAGGTTGACCTGATCGTGGGGAGTAATGTGCCATTGTTGACGAAGATTGCAGAAACAGCCACGGAGATGTTCAAGCTATTTGGTGATTTGACTACCGTCATTACCGTCATTACCGCTCAAGCAGGTAATTAGGGTACATTTTTATATGACCATCGTTGTTCCAAAATTTTGTGTTTCACAAATACCAAATTGAATCGAACTTTCAGGCAATAAAAATCGTACAATTTTGAACTGCAAACTTGGAAGCGTCCATCATTTTCTTTGCACATGCAAATTTTCCATTGCATTTACGATTTACCGTGACAATTTTGTAGTCAGTTTCGCGAATAGCTGGAAGGCAGGCGCACTGAAATTATCGAGCCTTCAATCTGGTGAATAGTGACCACTGCTAAATAGCCAAAATCTCCTTGAACAAGACACAAAAGCCCAGTAAATGGTAACGATAGCCAGTAAACCTTGCATTTCGTACTATCGCATCGCACTGTGGAGCGTTGTGAAATTGTGACAATCAAAACGTACTGAGCCAGGACATCGTAAAAGGTAAAAGACAATGGAGGCGTCGCCAGCATCAGCATCAGCGAACAGCCTGCAGTCTTCAGAGCCTAACATCGACATTGATACCTCCAACTTCCCTGAACATGCTATCGCGGTCCTTCGCCAAACTGTTGACATCGCTAACCATCTTGCTCTCGCCATCTATTCCGTGAAGCGCTCCTGTTTGGACGCAGAGAACGTTCAGCAGACTCCGCACCCACAAAGCTTAGACGAACACGAAATTAAGAAGGCGTTACTTTCTATTGAGACGAAGATGGATTCTCGGAAGGAGCGAGTCGGTCATATGAACGCTTTTGTGGAGGCACTTCGAGAACAGCAACAGTAGCAGCACCAAGAGGGAAGTACGGAGCAGAAGATTATGGAAGTATGACCGCCATACTTCCAGCTCACTGGGAAGCTGCTGGGCCACGACTCTCGATCAATTCAGCAAATTCGGATCGCACTGACCCTGGGCGAATCGAATGAGCATGCCTTGCAGTTGGACGAAGACGCGTGTGAGTGGTTCCAGCAAAGAAAGACGGAGGTGGTCCAACGTTTGAGGGAGATTGAGGACAACCGATGGGAGGCTCAATGGGATCTGACCGGAGCTATCAGAAACCTGATGCGGGAACTTCGGAGTCATAACATGACCATCTTCTTCCGTACGTAGCTTGCGTATTTAATTGAGGAACCTTCGAAGTCCTCTTATTTACTTGCTCTGGGTCTCAAATGACCACGGATATTCAACGATTTAGTTGAACCGAACCGGTTTATCAGTTTTGAAACAGATTAGTTAATTGGGCGGAATTTTATTTAATAAGCTGACCAAAGGCTGGGAGGGAGTACAAAATTTACACTGAAGCTGTTATTTGGAAAATACGAAAAAGAGAGCCACGGGAAATCGTCATCGCTAAAAACTACCAGCAGCTAAATCATTGAATATCTGTGACCATTTTTAGATTTCAACCGAATTCCAAATTCTACTACACTTGAAGTGATGATGTAAAGCTATTTTATGATTCAACATTCACCCCAAAAGGAAGTCAATAAAGACTCGAGCATTATAATTTGTCATGACGTGCGGTGTCGTCTGCAAATCTCTCATCACCCGTTTGCACTTGTTTGTATAATAAAGTCTTGGAATCTCCATCTCCAACCTTCGACCTTACGATTGCCTTCGCATTCGCATTTCGTCTTGAATGTCGTTCAATTGTGTGTGTGCGTGTTTTGCGGCCTTTGACGGTGATCTTTCTGGATCAGTTGACCTTCCTTCCGGTTTTAGAGGTCCACTTACAAGTCAAGTTAGGGCTCAACCCCAACGACAAGAATGGACAACGTGAGCCGAAGTATCGTTGCATTTCATGTGGCCCTGAATAACGCGATGGACGACCAACACAATTTGTACGATGGCATCGACCAATCCTATTGGTCCGGATTACGTTGTTGTGGTCTACCCGGAGAACAGGCTGCGGAAGACCGAGCTGACCGACGCGACGAATTCAAGAAGGAACTGAAACGTCTGGAAGAAAAGGCTGCAGCCTTCAAGGTCCTAATTTCTGAAATGGAAGCTCGTCTCGAGCAACTTCGACAGCAAGACCAACCTGAAGCCAACAACTTGAATCTGAAGCGAGACAAGGTTCTTGAGGTCGCTCTTCCCTTCATCGGAGTACTGGATACTATGCTGAGCCAAAGCACACGTATCATTGAGTGTCACTGGGGCCGATTGAATCTCACGGAGCCACATCTAGCTTGGATTGATGAAGACGCCACAAATTGGAGCCCGGAGAAGGACCGAGAGCTGTTCGGACAAATCTCGCTGAACCACCGCTCAATGGGAGAGGCAGTCTGGGGATTGGGGCCAGCCTACATTGAAATTCTGAAGGCAATCTTTATGCGCATTGACTAACTGACTTAATTATGTGCTTTTCGTGTCTTTGTCTTGTACATATTCCAATCAAATTCATTCGAATGTCCTAAAACTGATAATGCCTTCCAAAAAAGTGTATGTTAATAATACAAAATGCATAAATTCGTTGAATAAAAACATTTTCTTTGATCTGAAAGTATCCTGCCATCTGCCATCGTGCCCTTATTCACGTTAAACTTCATTTATACCATTTGATTGCTCTAATTTCTCAAAATTGAGTTTGTAAGCCAAAAGACAAATTAGAAGCGACAGCCTTGAAACTCACGGAAGCCAAAAACGCATTCCTTGAAGCAATTTCCATGCCCAACGACAACGACTGACTTGTATTTACGTTGGGTGAGTCACTCCAGAAAATCACAATTGTATTCACTTTAATCTCTCTCAGCTGTAAAATTTCCAAAATTCTTATGTAAGTCATGAACAAAAGCAATGTATGCAGACAGAGAATAAAAAGCATCTCTTGGATCTGAAAGGATTATCCTGGCATCCTGCCCTGCTATCTTATCACTTGTCGTTCGTCGATTATTCGTCAATTCCAACTAGCCATCGCATCGGTGACAAAATTTCAAAGGCTCCAATCTGATATCAAATCCGGTACTCATCGTCAGTCAGACAAAATTGGTTCACGTATACCCATTTTCGCCATGAATCAAAATCAAGATCAAGACGTTGACGCTCTCATGTCTACTCTTTACGAAACCTTCGATAAGACATTGAATAATCTCATTGCTGTTTTCAAAACGGTTCTACCCGTGGCTGTTTCCCTTACCGAAGCCCTGGACTCAGGAGCGGACAACAGTCAGCCCAAGTCAATTGAGATCAGGGAGAAAATTAAGTCATTGGAAAAAAAGGTCGCCACACTTTCCGGCTCGCTCAATGAAATGGCTGCTAATCTTCAAGCACTGCAAAACTACGAGGCTGGAGACGGAAACACGGACACTGCGAATTCAAAACGGCTCAAAGTACTGGAACTGGGTTCAACCTTCGTTGGCGCTGGTCGCGGGTACGAGAAGAATGTGGTCAACTTCATCCCAACTTACTACGAGATCCTGCAACTAACACAAGCTCGTTTGGCGTACTTGGACGACGAAGGTGCTGAGTGGCATTTTCAACAACGGTTGGACAAATGTGCGGAAACGGCTCAGATAGCGCAAAATAATGTCCCGCTACTGAATAAGCTTGAAGAAACGTCCACGGAACTGTTTCATGTGCTTGGATATCCCGCTACGGTAGTTTTTAAGTCATTAGACCAAAGGCCACCGATTAAGAATGTCTTACGATTTTGATTATATTGATTGAGTGTTTCAAAATTAACCAAATTGGCTTGAAGGTAAGATTTCAGTGAATAAAAATCGTATCATGCAATTTGAATTGAAAATCGGCTGAGGGAACGTCCATTTTTTAATTTGTGCACTCCAATTTGCCATTATTATTGAAAAACAAACTGAGGGATTAGGACCAAGACCAAAAATGTAGTAGCCAGTCGGCTCGTAGGCTCGAGTTTCCATTTCCATGTACTAATTACTAATTACTAGGCCGGAAATACGAAGAACTGGGAGCCAAATCAAACAATCAGTGCAGTGGAGATGTCAGGGTTTGATTTCTTTGTATCACAAAAGGGTACGGCGGCCGACTCTGGTTCTGGGTTCTGGTCCTGAAATTGATGCACTAACACGTGGTTCTGTGCTCAATTAGTGCTCGTCGAGCTTTGATTATTTCCCCTAATTTTACTGTCAAAATCATGTCATAATTCGGAGTTCTGAAATCGCGTGCCGGAGAACGGAAGTCAAACGAAAGCAAAATGGATTCTACTACCACCACCACCTTCTCGTCGTTGCCGATTTCCGTAATATCCTTTCACTCACTCCAAGTTTAGTACGTCACACCTGAATTCGGAATCTGTGATTTAATCTGCTCTCTTGATTCCAGTTGCAACTGAAGATTCTGAAACAGTTTGACTGGACCGAATCCCTTGAAGCTCGCTTGGTTTGCGCAGATTGGTACGAGCTTATCAATCATCTGAACCCACCCAATTTCTCCATTACAGAGAAGGTTAAGCCGACGTACACCTACCAAGACATTGGACATGGTAATGTTTTGATGACAGCCCAGTACAGTACAGTACTGCCATGCCTGATCAAGTCGTATTTTGAGAAGATTGGCACACTGAAGGTCAAGAATTTGACAACTCCGCTGCCAATCGCCTCCTCGACTCGAATGCTGATTCCTCGGGCGGAAAAACTGGTGCTGAAAGACGGAAATTCATGGCCAAACGTTCAGAAACTACTGAGATACTACGCCAGCTCGGTGCGGACATTGTGTCTTGAATCGTACTGCCTGGGGACAGTTAACCCACGGCAGTTGCATCGTGAAGTTCGTTGGAATAAAATGACACGCCTCGCGATTAAGGTTAGACCCACATAACCAGCAAGAGTAACAAACTAATTTCCAGAGTTATACAAGGTCACGATTTACTTTTGTGTCGTTACAGTTCAATATACTGCCATACATTAAGAGGCGAGCATATCAGACGGTTGAGCTTTCCCAGAGGCTTCATTTCGATGGAAAAATCAAACAGCATTTGATCACTTTGGGAGCTTTTCTTGCATCAGTTCGCCTGGAAAATCTACGTGTCTTCGAGTTGTGCTTGTCAGCAATATGCAATTCGTCACCCCTCTCATGTCAAAAGATGGCCTTCACCAAATTTGCTGCCGGGTTCGAAAAATTCATGGAGACTCATGGCCCAAGGATCTCAGAATTAGATCTAGTCATTCCGTGCTTGGATATTCTGAATTCCTTCAACCACACCGGCGAACGACTCAAGACTCTAGATTTGTGCTACGCTCTGGACCGTAACGGGACGTACGACTCGACTCACGAATTCCGCACAGGTACTTGCTCCAGAGTTGGAATTTTTGAACCAGTATGTTCGTAAATACAATTACATATTCGGTTCTTGCAGATCCCCGATTGGCCCTTAGCTGCTTCACGAATTTAGTGCATTTTGGTTTGCTGCCGTCCTCCCTCAGCACCCCATGGGGGGTTTACAGTCCCGAAGATGAAGAATTCTACCATGAAGTGACCTCCTTGATACTTGCCAACAATAGACAAACACTGCGCTCGTTTGTCTATTATGTTAATGGCCATTTCTGTACGTTTGCTTGGCTGATTCCGGATTTGAAACTGAAATCTCTAGAAGTTTCAAAGGTTAACGCTGATATGAACACCTTCAAACTCGGGTACAAATTGGAACAACTCAAAAAGTTTTCCATTGACTTCGATGACGCCTGTCAACCTGAATGGAGCCCTGCACTCTTCCGTTGGGTCCGTCATACCATGCCTGCACTGCAGGAGCTCGTAATTTATTTTTGGGGTAACCATCTTCAGCCCGCTGGACTAGAAGTTTGCACGCTGGTGGAAAGTTCCGACACTCTTCGCCACATTCACATTCGAGGATGGCCAAATCCAATATCGTCCAAGCCGATTTCTATTGAAATTGAGAAGTGGATTGCAACCACAGGGGGTGAAGTAGAAGGGAAATGGCTGGAGGAAGGAGGCTATGTGAAAGAATATGAAATTACTATTCATCGTGCTTAAAATTTGGCCTTATCTGTGAAATAAAATCTTGGATTGCATGGAGTCCATACATCACGTCATAAATGAAGTTTACTTTACATTATTCTCCTTCATGGAACTGTAACAGTAACCCGGGAATTAATTCCATTATAATTTCACTGTCAAAGCCATCAGAATTACAACCGTATAATTTGGTAAACAATCGTTGTTCCTTGATCACAGTCGCAGTCGCAGCTGTATTTTTTTCATTGTTCATATCAGCATATTGGATTCAGTCGACTCAATCAGCTCGTGCAATTTCAACTCATCTGCCCGTATTTGATATTTGTACAAGAGACTGAACTACGCGAGCCAAAGCAAAATGATGGTGTGTCGAGCAGTCTTGCGATCCGGCACCGCGGTTCACCCCCTCATCGGCAGCGACAACGACTAACGACCCCAACTGCAGCGTCACAGCCTTTCATCGGGAAATGGTGGACTCCTTCTACGATCTGGCTCCAGTCATTAATGGTGTCGCAGACTCCGTAGACTCTGCTTTTCAAGTTGCTCGCGAATATGAAGAATTTGAGCCTCCGCAATCGGACCCTGTGAACAGAAACCTCAAGTTGGCCGAAGAGAAAATCGCAGCTTTTGAGAGCCGAATGGGGAAGATGAGCTTCCTTCTGGAGTCAATTGGAAAGGAAAATGTCCAGGGCGCGACTGAAGCAGTTCAGAAGAAGCGTGATGCGATCATGGAGCTTGGACCGGGCTTCATCGAAGCGACGAGAGCGTTTTCGAGCCGATTAACCACGATCCTCCAACAAATTCACAAAGGTCTAAACATGTCTCACGCACTCGTGTCATTCATTGATGAAGCAGCTGTGGAATGGGTCACTCGACGCTGTCAAGATCTGGACGCAGAGCTGAACTCGAACTTTGGACAACTCACGGAAGCAATACGAGAAATGGCGAGCCGTTACAACAAGTTGTTTGAAGCCCTCGGAGACCCAGCCAGACTCATTGAAGGCTTACAAGTTTAACAAGATGCGCTGAAAATGTTCCAAATTGAAATTATACAAATATACAAATTGATAATTGAATGTGCACAAACGTGAACTATTAAAAGCAAACTCCAAAGTTTATTCATTCATGCTGTAGTCGTATGTCGTATTTTCAGGGGTATAATTTTTGTAATTACGATTATGAAATTCTACTGAGCCTGTGAGCCCTGTGAGCCTACATCGAAGTTGCGTAAAATAAAAGTACCTTGATCCTTATCCTTGAGGAAGCCCATTAATTTCTATGACCCAACCACAACCACAACCA
>JAQIUU010000392.1:0-10901 GCA_034694545.1 Mesaphorura macrochaeta
TGACAATGACACAGCTGCGATTAGAAATAGTGCATAGAATTTAGAATTTCGGAATTTGCAAATTTGGAGTAATTTTTCCATATCGTACGGCTGAAAGCTGAATTCGACGAATTAATGCAAACGATGCGAAATGCTGATTCTGTAGACTGTAGAGCCGAGCCATGAGAGAAGAACTACGTTATAACGATGCGATAGCTAAATCGATGACGTACAGTTGAATTGGAAGATTCGAAGCCACAGCCATCAGGAGTAGCCGCTGAATGCTGAAGCGACTTGCAGCATTTAAGCATCGACGAGCATCGGCGGTCTCGACTACCGAGTATTTGTAAAGGCATAGACCATTGGTATTGGTAGGCTATGGAGGTGCCGCCGCACTGCATGGCAGGGGTGTTGGGGTTGGGGAGACGAACTCTTCAAGAGAGAAATGACAACATTCAGCATATTCCTAAACTCTAAGCTTCAAGCTTCAAGCAAATGCTTCGTGCAAATGCAGAAGCAAAAGCATAAGCCAATTCCTAAAGAGGTTAGGTTAAAGCCTTTGCGTTTGCGTTACTTTACCACCGAGAGTATAGTACATATGTACGTACGCTACGGCTACGGCTACAGAATGGAATTATTTAATAATGTACATGATACACTCTACTGCTACTGCTACTACTCTACACTGTGTACTATAAAGTGAAAATACCAAATTTCTAAACACAGTTAGTTTTTTTTAATTCAAAATATTGTAAAATCAAGCTATAAGAAAGTAGGGAAAATTTGGCATAAAATTTATGGAGAAAGTCAGCTCATGTGGCCCAGCCAGGACGACAAAAGGAAGAGGCTTTCGACTCTGCGCTATAATTTCGGAGATTGTTGCTGGGTCCACGGTGGCCTAAGAATCAACCCCAACACGGCTAAACTTTCACAAGTAAACTCGGACAGACAAAATTGACATCTGCATAAGAATCGACTGATTCGACTGACAAGCATTGTTTGTGACTGTCAGACCTTTTGAAACCGAGGCTGGTTAATCCTGGATCTTTGTGGATGGCCCCAACCCGTCGAATGTCCGACCAACTCCCCGCATTTGCCCACTAATTGACCCACGCACACGGCTAAAGTGCAATTGTGAACCCCTGTGCAAAAATATTTCCTGTTCATGATTTTCGATCGGTAGAACATGGAAGCAAAATTTGGATGAGACGCCAGTGCTTGTGAAGGCGATCGGCATGAATTTTAGGGCAGAGGCCATGTTGACCTAAATTGTGCGCACTCTCAAAGACACATTGAGGAAAAGTTTTGCAAATTACAAGAATCTAGGCCACAATCTCAGGCCTGTAAGTAAACAAGTGACTCATCACAGAACTAACCGTTCAATTAAGTGAGAATACGATGGAAGACATCCAGAATTAATGTGCCACACGTTTAGTTTGGATTTCCATTCGCCGGGAGAAAGTCTGCAGCCAGTGGTCACCGTCACCGTACAAAACCCCACCAACGCACACTGAAAAGCAAGAGCAATAAAAATGAATGAACGCGTGTCTTGACGAGACTCTGTAGTCTGTAACCGTAGCTTAAGCCTAAGTCTAGTTTTTAACCTCGTCACCCGTCGTCGTCGGTGCAGTGCGTCGTGCGTTCGTCTCCCCTTTAGAAATGCTAGCGGCTCTTTGCTGCCGCTGGACTGAATCTGTATCGTCGTAAATCGGAAGTCACCGTGCCCACTCCACTCGTCAGTCGTCAACCTCGGATCCCAAAATGAATGGAGAAATTCCCAGTGTACCCATTACGACGCTTGCAGGCGTGTCAAGCTTGCTTGACTGTAAGTCACATCACTTGACATGGCACACAAAGCCAAGGCACAAATGCGTGCCGGTGGTGTGCCCTTTGCCATGGCCAATGCATATGGACAAATTGACATGCATTTCTGTTTATTCCTTTAGTGCTGCCCGAAATGCCGCTGCCATCACCTCTACCTCAAACACTCAGTAATAAATCGTTATTGTTTCATCCGAGAGTCGCTGAGGAAGCACAAAGACTTTTAACAATAACAGATGACAATCTACTTCCACAATTAGTGCACTCACTAAGTCAGACCACCTCCAAGCACATGTAAGCATAGAGCAAAGTAACCGCAACTCGACTTTCATGATCCAAGGCATTCACAATTCACGTTGCCTCTTTGTGTTTCATTACAGCGACCTTAAGGATCAGTTTAATGAGCCGATTCCTGTCGAACATCAAAATGCTCCTCTTCTGCTCAGTGGAATTCTCATGCGAAAACCAGATGTGTTTAATTCGAACCACGGTAATTGCGACCTCATTTAATCAAGCAATACGTTGAAAGAAAGACGCCATATGTCAATTTGCAATTTGCTAATAATCGGATTTTTCAATTTTTCTTTCTCAGACCACAATCCGATCGATTGGAATCTTGCGAACCGTCAGCAACATGGAGGGAACAATAACCAGCACTCCCACTCTCTCCATCACAGTACAGACAATGGTTTAAGCAGCAGCAGTGCGAGCGGTGTTAATTCGAATGCTAGTGCAAGTATTAGTCATATACACGGTGACAGCGTGGGCAATACCCACCAGCACAGCCTGGGCTCCTACGAGTTGAACCACGACAGTCCACATCCACATAATCAGCAGAGCCATAGTCACGGGAGCATGTCATACGGGTTAAGCAACAATACTGCCGCCAGTGTCAACTCCTCCAGCCTGCACCAGCAGCAACAGCATCAGCAGCTGGTCGGTGGGTCCCAGCAACACACTTTGAACCAAAATCAGTCACAGCACCTCACTCCACATTATGACAGCAACCACGATACCCACTCCATGATGTACGGTGCTGGTGTTGGACTTAGCAACAATACAAATACAAATACTCGTAGTTCGATTCCTAACACCAATTTCCAACATGGGAGTGGCGTGAACTCTATACCGATGTCTAACGCTAAGCAACAAGTTAATGTAGGAATGGATAGCATACTAGGAACTGGAGCCCAGCAGCAGCAGCAGCAGCAACAGCCTCACCACAGACACGCACACGGCGCTCATGGTCAGCAACAGTATGATGTCAAGACAGACAATTATCCAGGGATCCAGATTCAGGGCGGTGGCGCCTCCCATCAGCAACAAAATACAATGTACGGTGGAGTGATTAATAAGTCAAATAGTGTAAATGTAAATAATTCGTCGAGTAGTGCAGTGACGAATGCAAATTCACAACCTTTTAACCCAAATACCAGCGGCGCTGGCCTGATACAGCAACATCAACAGAATCTGAAGGGTGATATGAATTCCAAGGTAAGAACACAAGATTCGACAGGATCGTTAAATTCTTTTCGCGTGTAAAATATGCTATAATAGTATGCAAATGCAATCACATCATGTCAACTCGCGTGCCTGAGCTCGTGTATCGCGTCACTGCGTTGATAAATGAACCAGTCCAAAATCCATCCTGGTGGGCAGTGATAGGAAGATCTCCTTTCGTATAGCTTGGACCGTCAGTCGGCAGATCGTTGACTTAGTTGTTTAAAACTGAAATCTCAGGATCTGCGCGCTCTCGTCTCGCAAACAAGTGCAAATTTGCAAATAGTGTGACTTTTGTGGACTTGGCTGGCTTAAACCGGAGTTCACCAGCTACTTGAAGAAGTTAGCCTGTGAGTAACATGTAACATCAGGCTAAGGGAAATGACTCCAGAAAGGAGCTCCGTCTCAATCGATGACAATGACATTGGCAATGTCGGTGGGAAAGGTTGGAAAATGAAAACACAGGGAAGGACACTGCGGCACTCACTGACTGGTGAAAGTCCTTCACCATTTACTTACACTTAACCCTAGACTTTGCTTGCGCAACAGTGCAACGAGAGAGAGGCAAAGAGTGCTACTTCATAATGTTCATAATCCAAAGCATCTGATAAGGAAAGTACCGATTCATGCATTCACACAGACTTTTCATGTTTCGACGTGACCTGAAACGACTGTGGGCAAAAGAATAGAGAGAGACAATGCACAGCGCACGCAGGAGTCAAAGAATTCAAATTTCAAAAGTTTAACCAATTTGAACTTTCTCTTCCATATTTTTTCTTTTCCTCTGACTCTGCCTTTGCTGCAGTGTTATTTGTGTTTTGTTTTACGTCATTGACTTATTTTGCGTCTCTCAGTAAGTTTAGAATTAGAAATAGTGAATACTCAAGCTTTGAGCAAACGGAAATCTCCGCAATTTGATAACTTAATTCTAAATCGCCGATATCGGCTCTTAAATCGCAATCGCAACAGTTCTTTCATTCGTTACCTCGTTATTTCGTTAATTCGTTAGTTTGAGTTCAGATCTTAATTTAATCCTCAATCGGCTATTGAGGTTTAGCTTGTGCGTATTTATTACTACTACGTTAATCTTCGTTGGATTTCGTAATCTTCGACGTTTCGTTCGTTATCGTTTATCTCGAATTTAAGTTAATACCGTCGTCGCGTGGTTGAAATGCGTTCATGTGTCGTCGTGTCTCGATCTCCAACCTCCATTATGTTGGCCAAGCCAGAGCATAAACGTGAGCCCCTGAAGGACCACATGAACAATTACTACAGCCACCACAGTCCCACAAAAGCCACACAGTCAGAAAGTAAGCCACCCCAACAATTAAACATGGATAAAGTCGATAAATATCAAACTCTAGCATGGCGGCGCTTACTCCGAAAAATGGTAAGACAACTTGTCGTCACACATTGATATCCATGTTGATTGTGGATGACGGACTAGGTTCATTACGATGACACGTTCATGGCTTATGGATGAGCACTTGAATTGAAGGGATTCCTACTATCAGCTGAGACTGCGACGAGACGTACAATTTTAATGGCAATGTCCTAATTTAGTTACTTTTAATTTCTACAGAGTACGTTGATTATTAAGCTGGATCGGAACGTGGTCGATAATATGAAGCTGGAATCGCAGTCAACAAAACAGTTGTCCGGCTCCAATATTAGTAGCAACGCAACTATGCAACCCGTCGTTTCTCTTATGAACCACACGAAAGGAGTCCATCGAGCAGCCACGACTGGAAACAAGAATTATGCAGAGGCATCGGGGTCAGACTCTGGTGAAGAAGATGAAGATGGTTATACCCGTGGAAGGAAAGGTAGAGGTCCGAAGACTCCAAAGAAAGAGAAAAGTAAGTCCACGGAAACAATCAATTTAATTGCAATAATATCTAGACTAAATACGTTACCTACATCACGATCACTGCAATACTTAATCTTTTTCTAGAACCCAAAATCGACCTCGACTTCAGCATTGATGGTCCTGCGAGTAAGAAACGAAAACTCTCAACAACCACTCCTCCTCACCTGCCAACTGATGAAGAGCTCCTGAACAATGATCTCGATCTAGTTAGTAAACCTAAAAAGTTAGTGGTTCGCCGAATGCTGATTCCAGTACTTGAAAAACTTGGCGACATTGGCCGGGGAGGCGTCGTCAGCAACAACACCTACCATCGTTTTCTGAAAATAATGGATGTAGTCTTGGACAATATGGATTACATTGATAAGAACGAGATTGAGCTTGACGACGACGGGAATGTACCATCTGACCTATTGATCCCAAAACATCAACTAAATGAATTGTGTTCCGAGGCAGCTAAGTTGAAGTCATTAGGAGCAATGGAAGCTATTCCAGCTGAGAAGGTGGTCAGATTATTAACCATACTGGAAATCAATATTCGCGATGGTTCGAAAGTTACGCCTTTGGCCGACCCGGTAAGTGCAAAGCCAAACTACTGATGATACTACTCATCACCTTTTAACTTCTGTTGTCCTTAATTTTTTTATATTTCACGTTTCTCAGGAGGATAATGATGAAGATAGTCGAATGTGGCTTGATTTAGCAACCGAAAGTATTAACCGTGGTGTTTTGTCTTCTCTTACGGCCCTTCACGTTCTTACCAGCCAGAACATGCCGAAAAGAGTATACTTGGAAGATTTGATTGATCGAATAGTAATATTCACGAAATATCAACTACAAAATACTATCTTCCCCACGTTTGACCCAGTTTATCGAAGTGGAAAAGGTGGGTGCTTAAATTACGAAAGCTATGGCCAAAATGTAATACTCATATATAAAATTTTATTCAATTGAATGTAGATGCCTTTGGATCAAGTAAAAAGAAACGAGCACATGCACGTGAAGTACGAGAGAAGACCATGGTCTC
The DNA here is from genome assembly GCA_034694545.1 of Mesaphorura macrochaeta. NCBI lineage: Eukaryota > Metazoa > Arthropoda > Collembola > Poduromorpha > Tullbergiidae > Mesaphorura > Mesaphorura macrochaeta. The sequence continues at coordinate 6,195 of JAQIUU010000392.1, forward strand.
GTTTTACAACAAAATTCACGAATTGGTGGGTTTGTTGGCTGAACTCCTTGAAGTACAAGTTCTTACTGACACGACTGTGCTGCATTTATCCACATTGGGAGTCTCGCCATTCTTTGTCGAGAGCGTGTCTGAGTTGCAGTTATCAGCACTAAAGCTCGTCACTGCGGTGAGTTTTGTCTTGATCAATAGTTTTGTCCAGTTAATCCAGTCATGCCAAGCTCGGTGCTGAATTTAACTTTTTCTTCTTTTTAGATATTCACTCAATATGAAAAGCATCGTCGCCTTTTACTGGATGATATTTTAGCCTCCATTGCTCGACTTCCTAGTTCAAAGAGAAGTTTACGAACTTTCAAGCTGTCCAGTGGATCTGATGAATGCATTCAAATGTTAACTGCCTTGGTGTTACAACTTATTCAGTGTGTCACCTATTTGCCTGATCGATTGGGTATTAGGGGTAAACATGGCAGAACCAACTCTTTCGACGGTGCTTTAGCAGATTCTGACAAAGCCAAGAGCAATGTAAGTATAGTATTCTAATAGTCGTAGTAGGTTCTCGTCTCCCTGCATTACTGTTTTATTTATTCACTGTGTATTAAAAATTTTAGACTGAGCGAGACGTACAAATTGGAGCTAAGTTTGATACCGCAATGAGAACTGCTGCAAACTTCCTCTCTGTGTTCTTGAGCAAGTGTGGTAGCAAATCTGAAGAATGTGACTACCGAGTTTTGTTCGAAAACTTTATTCAAGATTTGTTATCAACTGTCAACAAACCTGAATGGCCTGCGTCGGAGTTGCTGTTGTCCTTACTTGGAACTCTGTTAGTAAAGAATTTGGGAAACAAGTCCTTGGAAGTTAGCATGAGAGTTGCATCGCTAGAATACCTTGGAGTCGCTGCTTCGAGATTAAGGAAGGACGCGGTATCCGCCCATGTAAAAATGAGTACAATTGATAGAATCATTGCAGACATCAAAGCGGAAGAGCAAGTAGATGAGGACCCGAAAGAGGTATACTACCAATTCTTATCAGATACTTTGAATTGAAACTATGCAATGTATGGTTTCTGTGCGATGGAGCATGAATGAATGGAAGATGGATCATGAACCTTGTTTATTTCAGGCTGAATTGGATCCTGTTGAAGCTGAGCAGGAAAAAATTACATTTCTTCAACGGGTGTTGCTAGACTATTTAGCTGTTCATGGCCAGTCGGACCCAGCTTTAATGCATGCTAGACATTTCTATATTTCTTCATGGTGGAAAAGTGCTCCAACTGACATCAGTAAATCCTTGAAAGCGGGCAGTGCATCTCCAGTCAAGAAATCTCCAAAGAAGAAAAAGAAGAGACGGAGCCAGAGTTCCGAAGAAGAAGAATCTGCAGATGATTCGGATATTGAAGAAATACAAAATGAAAGTGATGGACAGCATAATACTAAAGTTTTGGAACTAGTGGATAAGCGAAGAACATTCTTATTATCCAGAATTCGGCCATTCTCAGATCCTCTAAGCAACAGGAAAACAGAAACCGTCCAAACTTACGTGGACGACCATAGTGCCGAATTAGTCGCCAGATTCCTTGCTTCTAAAAGACCTTTTTCAGCTAGTTTCGACTTCTTTCTAACAAGGGTAAGTGATTTGGTTTAGGTTTGGGCGTAGAGCTCACAATGTAAAAAAATCGCATTGAGACTGACTTGATTCCTTTCAGATCTTGAGTGTTTCTATGGAACAAGCTGTCGCGATAAGGACTAAAGCTCTACGCTGTCTCACTATGGTTGTCGAAGCTGACGCAACTGTTTTGGCACGTGCCGACATGCAACTCTGGGTTCGAAATTCATTCCTGGACCAGTCGACTGCCGTACGAGAAGCAGCTGTTGATCTCGTCGGAAAATATGTACTGTCGTGCCCTGACCTAATTGAAAAATACTATGATACACTCTCCTTGCGTATTCTCGTAAGTGCTGTAATTCAAAATTTGGAATATTGTTTTTGGTAAACTATTCATGAGTAATTGTTTGAATTCAGGATACTGGAGTCAGCGTAAGGAAAAGGGTGATTAAAATTCTTCGTGATATCTGTGTCGAATGTCCAACTTTCCCGAAGATCCCAGAAATTTGTGTGAAAATGATTCGCCGAGTTAACGATGAAGATGGCATTCGAAAATTGGTCATGGAAGTATTTCAAAATATGTGGTTTACGCCTGTTAGAGAAGAACCGCTGGACACTGCCTCATTACTGCGAAAAGTTTCACACATAACTGATGTGGTCGCTTCTTGCGAGAAAGTAGCATTGGAGTTCTTTGAACAACTACTTTTAAGCGTAAGTGACTTTTACTCTATCCCCATATATTACGGAACAATTAAGTAATTTTAAATGCTTTATACAGCTTTTCAAGCCGAAGGATGATAGGGAGGATGTTCGAGAAAAGTTATTAAATCAAGAACCACCGAAAGCTCTGGTTACCGCTTCCGGACAAATTGTAAATTGCCTTGTTGAGCATGTGCTTCGAACTGAAGAGAATTTGGCTGGTGGACAACAGGGTACACATAATTCGCAACGCTTCGTAGCGTGTGTAGCTACTCTTGTGCTGTTTGCAAAAATTCGGCCGCAATTACTAGTTTCACATGCTGGAACATTGCAAGGGTATTTAACACTCAAATGCCAGGTAAAATATATTGCTACTTTTTAACATTTTCAGTTATGTATTCGAGGACATGTTATAATTGTTCTTTATTTACTTTTACAGAACGCGTCTGAAGTCACGGCGATTTCCAACATTGCAAATGTCCTTGAGTTGGTTGTACCTTTGCTAGTTAATCCATCAGAGTCTTTCTTATCACAACTGGAGGAAGATTGCGTTAAGCTTATATTCAAAAATGAAAAGACCGTGATCGACGCGTGCCTTGCCTGTCTGGGAGCTGTTGTAAACAAGATTACTCATAACTTTAAACTTGTTCGTGATGTGTTTCGCAGATTTCACAGTAAGTGTTCGTGAACTGAACTCGCATCGGAATGTTATTCCTTAAATACGCGCAGACTAACCAAATTGTTTTTATAGACGTTCTTTCTGCTCAAATGAAAATGATCCGTGAAAATCCTGCCAATCCTAAGCTCAACGAAGCTCGTCCTCTCCTTCGTCGAGCTGTATACACCGTTGGGCTCTTCCTCAGATATTTTGACTTCAAAAGTCCTGAAGTGCATAACCCGTGGCCGGTATGTTAATGCTTTTTTTAAGTTTGAATTTTTGATGGAGAGGTTGAGTACTGAGAATATTTCAATGAACATTATAGAGTTCAATTGTGGAGACCATTTTCAACGAATTACTCTTCCTATTGGAGCAACAAACCGGCGATGCAGCTTCTGACTTGCAGTATTTCAGTTTACAATCTATTGGAAACTTGTGCATACGTCATTACGACTTCATGCTGGGAAATGATTTGAAACGCATTTATCAACACCACTTGTCTCAAGCCGGGACGGATATTAAATTGAAGATACAGACACTCAGCAACATTCAACTGTATCTAGTTGAAGAGGAGTTACGTATGATAAGGCAAGACCAAGAATGGACAAAGCATGCTAAAATGGAAAATATCAAGGAAATGGGTGATGTCACTTCGGGCATGGCATCAACGATAGTACAAATTTACCTGAAGCAAATATTAGAAGCTTTTCTTCATTCCGATCTTCAAGTAAGGTTATCTGCAGTACGGGTAATTCAATTGGTTCTTCAGCAGGGTTTGGTCCATCCAATTCAGGTGAGGCATTATAATGCAATTGCAATTATTATTAGCAGCAAGAGCGTATTGCATATAAAAATCATATAATATTTAATTTGTGACAGATTGTTCCATACTTGATTTGTATGAGCACTGACGAGGAACCCGGAATCGCTGTAACAGCCGATAAGCAGTTACAAGAAATGGAAAAGAAACATCCTCAGTTCCTTCAAAGTCAAGTACTTAATGGCATTCGTTTGTCCCTCCAGCTGCAAAGGATATTAGCCGGTTATAAAGGGAACGTTTTACCATCAACTTCATTGTCACCAACGAAAGAGATGCCATCGGCAATCTATCCTGAGATGCCTATTATACGTGGATATCGAATTCGGCCTAAGGAAGCTCCTTCGGCTCTCAATGGATTTTTGTATTCGTTGCTACGATGCACGAAGCCACAGCGAAGAGCGATTGCCTTACTGCTGCTTAAACAATTCGACGAACAAAATGTAAGTATCAAGTTCAACAACTCCCTGCTCATTGACATTAGCAAAAGACCCCAGTTATGTCAGCATTGAGATTGACGGTTCTAATTTAACCATATCTTTCTTGCCGTTATCCTATTTAGAAAAATCAGTTGTCTGATCTGCTCTACTACGCCGATAATTTAGCATACTTTCCATATCAAGTTGTTGATGAACCACTTTTCCTAATTCATCATGTTGACATTGTTATTTCCGTGGCTGGTTCCAACCTACTGCAGTCGTTCAAAGAGGTAACCGCTCGATTTGATTATAGATCAAATAACCATCACATTTTAAAGAAGATCAAATGACTTTTTGTTTTATTGTGTAGTCAGAAACATTGTTCATACATTCGAATAACTGTAATCAATGATTTAATTTTTCAGTCTCTGACGCCAATTCATCTTCCATCTGAGCCTGCAGTGATTCCTCCGGACAATCCAACCTATTCTAACGCTAATAATTTATCAATGGAA
>JAQIUU010000393.1:0-10896 GCA_034694545.1 Mesaphorura macrochaeta
GTAGCTAACAGTTTTCCCCAGACTTTTAATCAGAAATTTAATTCATTGATAGCATTATGCTGAACTGGTCGTGGTCGTGGGTTTCGAGTTCCACAGTCGTTGTGTTTTGTATTTTCAGTAGTTTGTTGGTTTTGCATTCTCATTCTTTCTGCGTTGTTTTGCCAGACTCGTCTGTATGGCTTGGTTTGTGTAGGAGGACAAGATACGACATAAACTTTTGTTTCGGTTTTCATGGACCATTTCCCAAGTACCTCTCTCGCGATACGCCACGCCACGTCACAGATTACATCTTTTCTTTCCCACTCCAGCACACAGTCAGACTTCGACGGTGAAACCACCGCGGTCGTGCCACAGCTTCCCATTCAACATGCATACAAATAATCAACTTTTCTTTTGTTTGCATTGTTTAAACTTTCTCCCAACATTTCCATGTTCCATCTTTTTGGTACTTGTGCCGTGTGCATTGTGCTCGTATGTATTCACAAAAACTTTGGACTGCCATTCGCCATTCATCCATATAATATTCAAGAGCACAAGAAAACCGACCTCCTCCACAAAAATTAATATGTGTGCCTGTGGCTCCCGCTTCGCTGCGTAATTGTGTTACCATTATAATTTATGATTATTTTCCAAGTAAACTGATCTCCTCCTCCGCTGAATGCCTGACACACAAACTGGAGCACAAGTACACTCATTCAATCGAAGTTTGCGAGAAGTATTGCAATGCAAAAGAAAACTCATGCAAAATACGAATACCAGAATCGCGATAACATAAAGAACCATTCCAACTCTCTGATAACTCAAAAGTTTGTCTCATATGACGTAAATGCGAATGGTGTCAAGTGACGCGATTCGAGTGCAAAATTTCCATCGTCAACCCGTATTTTACATCCACGTCAGTATTAATTAAATTTCATTTCAAGCACAAGTAAAAGTAGGCAATGTATTCAATAAGGGAAAAGAGACGCCAAGCTTTTATTGTTGGAAAGTTGTTATTCTTATTCTGTGAAGAGGTGCTCTAAATCTTGTGTTGTCATCTGGTTATCTTGTTAGTAAACCGCAAACCAAATCAACAAAGGCAGTCGCGGTCTCATGAGATCTTTTAAAAACCCCAAACTCTTAAAAGTTAAAAGCCAAAACTTTCACGTGAATTATGTGAATTTCCGTCCCAGATGTATTCCCAAATGCGTTTGCATGACTAATTACAAATGACTCTAATTTATGGGAAAACTCATGATCTTTGTTTGTATTTCCGTTTCAGGAGAAGAACGCGGTCACTTTGGACCATGGACGATGTGCAAGGATATTGGATACGGCCGGGATCTTTGCGGTCAGGCCATCTCAAGCTTCAGGCTAATGAGTAAGTTCCGCAATTATAAATTCTGCTGCTGCACGAGCATTTCAAATGCACAATGAATGATCTAGGCTTTGACCTTACACAACATTACTTACATAGCATTAATTATGCATTACGCCCTAGTCATCTTAAGTGGGTGTCTGCTCTTAGGCTGTTCATACACGCATTTTCGGTTTCAAGAAACCATAAGTGCACTTGCGCCTCGCTGTCTAGGTTTTACCAATTTTGGGCTGCTTTTCAAGTACAAACATATCACCGCTTCTTGAAGGACACAAAAAATGCAATAGGTATCAGGCTACCACTGACTTGCTCGCAAAGACTCGCTGTAGTATCGAAATTCGAATTGTAATTTAAATTCCATACTTTAATCTTTGTTTCATCTGAAGTCGAGCCTGAGCATCTGTCTATGTATGCTGTTTTTCCGATTTTCTATCCCATACATCTCGCAGAGTTATTAAATTCCAGCCTGGACTGGACACATGCGGCAAGTAAGTGGGCTCTCCGTTGCCTTCCTTTCTTTGCAGTCATTCATTCTTTCCAAAACTCTCAAGTCCAGATAAAAGTGCATCGCGACGATATTTTTCTTATTAAATTTAATTCTTAAACTCTGGATCAGTCGGCTGAGATTAACCGGCTCCAATTTACCTGTTTCATCTCACAGGGCCTTCAAGATCAAGTGGGCGATGACCAAAGATTAAATTTTGGTGCCGCTTCGAAACACCGGCGGCTGTAATTCTTACTTTTGCAATTATCTCCTACGCGTTGCCCGTTTGAGAGAAATTAAAAGCCCAACAGCACTTCCTGTGCCCTTTTTGCTTTCAACTTTCTCTATCTAACCAGAAGTTAAACGCAGCTCGCAATCCTCGTCGTCGTCGCTCAGACGCCGCCAAATGAGATCAAGAATAAAATGATTATTGTTTCGTCGTTTGATGAAACCATTCATTAGAGTTTCTTTTCTTTTTCTCATTAATCTCATCATCATTTCTTTTTTACTTTCACTTAAGACCTTGCTTTTTCTTTGCTAATGTTTCATGGTACTCGGAAGCGGAGTGGATCCGCTAAATCCTAAACCTACCTTCATTTCCCCCGTATTTCGTTTCATTTGATCTCGATTAAAAACTCGAAAAAATCTTTATTTTAAGTCCTTCGGTGCTAAGGCTTAACAAATACCTAAGAAAGTCTCCAGAATGAGAAGCAATAAAACGTGGAAAGCCCAGGCGAACAACTTTGGACTTTGCTCTGAATCCCGTTGCTACTACCGCTGTCGTTTAATCCCTGGAGAAAGCAAGCGGAGAAACGAGAGAGTACTACGTTACAGTTTACGAATAGTGTGGCTTTTATGGGACAATTATGTCATAATTTTAATGACATCCATTAAAACAAGTTTCGCTCGTTCTCTTCTTATCCCCACTTTCACAACAGGAAATTAAATCCGTTTGTATGTAAATTATACGGGTACGAAATACAAATGCACAACACAGAGCCGTAAAGTAGGACATAAACATGGGTGTTTGTGTTATTACATGCGCTGTCTTTGTGTGACAATTAGAAGCACAGCATCGTACGCGTACACAGTATATGGGCATTGATACTGCAGTTAAGTCAGTTATAAAACCAGGTGAAAGCCGAAATAAGGCACGCTATTATATTGAGCACCTCGCACATGGCAGGAAAAGTTTCTTTTTGTGTTGATTTCGTTTAATATTAATAGATTAATATATAAACATGAACTGAGACTGACTGGGAACAAGAGCGAGAAAGGTACAAGCTATGACCCGAGATTTGACTCTTTCTGTTTGCGATTTGTTTCTTTCAGCCGTGGTCCGTGCAGCCGGAATCTGTGCAGCCATCGGAACAGCAACACTTGGTCTCTACTGTGTTGCATCCATATTCCAAATCTCAATGCAAGTGACACGTTCGAGAATCCTGTTCCATTACCACCACATCGTGTTCGTCAAGCTCGTGTGCAGTGTGTATACAGGTATGTGCAAATTTAATTTATTCGCAATGGCACGGCATGGCAGGACGTAGGACAGGCCACAGCCGACCACCCATGAAGAGTTCTAATCTTGCAAACAATTTCCACAGCAATCACGACCATTGCTGCCGTCTGCTGCTTTGCTGCACAGAGTGATGATCTTGAGCGAGGCTACATCGTCGAAGCGAGTTTCTGCTTTTACATGGAGGTGAGTGAGTGAAATGAATGAATAACAGTCTGTACTTTCTACTAATGTGACACCATAACTCTTAATTAAGTTACCTCAAGCTGTTGCCGCGTGGAACGTACTTCGCACTTGGCAGCACGGCAAAGCACGTGTGAACGATTAGGAATAATTGTCACGTCACACTGTTTCGCATTCGCACGGTTCCAGGTTCCAAATTAAGAAATAATGATCCGTAATTCTGAGCTAATTGTAACAGCCATAGCCATATTTCTCTCGTCAAAGGCACAGGGAGTAGCAAGCGCTTGAGAGAAAAAAATATAGCGCAGCGCTAAAGAGTGAAAGGCAAGAGCGAGTGGGTGGGCCACGGCACGGCCATCATTGTTACTTTCTTTACTTCTCGAGAATAGGCTTAAAACTTGGACTTAAGAAAGGATTTTAATTAAATTTTTACTCTATAGTCTTTGGATTTTGAGCCGGCAGCTTATACGATAGTAACGTAATAAATTCCTTTCTGCTGAAGATTCGACTCGACTTGTAGACGTCGTACTCGTAGCTTGTAGCTTCTCCCACTTGAGTAAATCCATTCATAAAATGGAGGAGCATTATTAATAGTACAACGGTTTCAAACACCCTATCGTCTATCTTATTATTACAAGCTAGCTGTAGGTCGGGGTCGGGGTACACTTTCACCTTCATGACCACCGTCCTGAACTTGTAGACACACTGAAATGTAAACACGCACACACGTACCATCGTCCTTCTCCTTTCACAGCCCACAGTGCAGCGTCTAGCGGTCCATAATTACAACAGACTTGACTTTGGCCTTACAATTAAAGACAGACAGTGACGGCCTAAGCGAGGAGGTTTTCCTACCTTTGCACCGGTTGTGCAGTTATGCAGGTGCTCATCGACTTTCTCCACTGCAATGCAAGGCGTTGGCGTAATGTTACGTGACTGAGGTATGAGACGTGAGGCTAACTAGCCAAACCACTTTGTTTTATCCGCAACACCACGCCGACGTCATTGGCCGTGCGTGGCGTTAATTAATCTCTGGTTTTGAACATTAGCTTAGTTTCTTCCACTGTCTCCGCGCATTCTCTTTTTTCAATACAGTCACAGTGACACAGATAAGTGAAAGCACTGAAAACTGAACTCATGAAGAAATCCATAAAGCAAAGTCAATAGGCTGACACGCTGACAGTTGTTAATTATGCCTGGCGATCATTTTGTTACTAAAGCTTGCTGGCTTTCTCAGTTTCTTGTAATTAATTAATGCCATGAAACGTGATTCGAGTACGACACTAGACGAGTGACGAAAGCACACAAGCGCAAACGCGAACGTATGTTAATAGGTGCAGAAAGAAGTGCCGCTAGAGTGGCTGATGAATGAGCGTTGTACTCCCTCAAGTCTTTCCCCTTAATATTCTTAATGAATGTAAATCTCATTACCGCACTTTTTACCCCATTCATTAACAAGTCTTGTCTGTCTCTTTCAGGTTATTTTGGCCATATTCACGTTTATCCTCATGATGTTGACAATCTTTGAGTACACAACTCTACGAAAACTGCGTCTCACCCTCCTTCTGAGTGGAGCTCAAGAGATTACGAAGAGTAATGGGAACCGAAGCAGTAATCGCCACATTGGTGCTAAGCCACGTCTCCCACCATCCTCCGTCAGTGGTGGACCCGCCGCCACAAATCTCCTCCTCCCTCAAATGGGATTTGGGACCACGATTGGCAACCCAGGGTTTCGTGATGCGAGTGGCGGTATAAACACAAATGGTATTGCCATGACAGATTCAAGTGCTCGTTTTGTGTCGTCTGTGCCGTCCGCCATTGTGTTTTACAACAATAAGAATAATAGTCTTAAGTTTAAGGATAAGGATAAGGATAAGAGTAAGAGTAAGAGTAAGAAAAATAATTTAAGTAGAAGTAGTAGCAGTAATAGCATTCGGAGTCAAATTCGCCAAATTCAACAGCAACAGCAACAGAAGCATCAGCAGATACAAGCTGCCCGTCCATTGCCTCCACAGACGCTGCGTATAAGCGAAACAAAAGCGTCGTCGAGCATAATTATAAATAATCGAAATGTAACGTCCTCTCCCATCACTAGTAAACCTCCTTCGCCCGTCTCTGCGTCTGCGTCTGCTGCTGTTGTTGTGAATAACCATGCTAAGGAGGTTGCGAGCACAAATAGTAAGGTAACCTCAAGTCTGGTAGGTGCTAGTGCGGCTTCTACTCCACGCAAAAGTCCCGGAAGTGTGGCGAGTAGTTTGACGAGTGTGAGTAGTCTGCCCAGTTCGAGCAAACCACCCAAATCTCCGGGTATGAGCCGTCTCGCTAGAGCGAGGCAGCTGAGTATAGAGAAGAAAGAGCGCCGGAAAGCGAGAAAAATGATTCGAGCCGTGGTGGGTAACACGGGCACGGGTTCAGGGTCAGGACGAAGTAAGAGTCGAACACCGCCCCCGCGATCCTCATCGCCAGCACCCGGCGGTTCGTCGTCTGCGGCGGCGAGGGCAGAGTCTAAGCAAGGGAGCAGGGTAAAGTTTGCGAAATCACTTTTTAATTTCCGTTTCTCTTCTTCTTCTCATGTACCTTCTTCGCCCTCACTGTCCAACAATTCAATGCAAAACTCGTCATCTGATTGGCCACGAGACAGTATAAGCATCGTGCCAACACCAGACTCTATCAACGACGACTCGACAATGTCCGTCATCTCTTCCACATCAACCGTCTCGACAATCGCATCAACTCTCACTCCCACACCAGGAGTGGCCCGAGGACCACTCCGTTCAAGTCTCAAAAAGACCAAACCACCGCCAACTCCCGACGATAGTATAGACTCCGCACTCGGAATCCAGAACCCGGGTTTCTCAGCCACCTCCCCAACCCTTTCGAGAACAGGAAGCCTGAAGAAAGTTAGAATCCAAACCATGTCCACAGATGTGTGACCAACTTCATTTCAAAATAATCACCCAGAACCTCCATTTTTTTGCTATAATGTCCTTAAGGGCAATTGTCATCGTCGTCGTTGCCTTTTTTGTATTTTCTGTACTCTTGTCCATGACTTTTTGCCCTATTTGCCGAACCCAATTCCTGTCAACGTCTACATACTCGCTTAATGTTTCTGTTCTTTCCTCGTACAAATGAGCTGCTATTAATTGTGTTGCGTATCGCGTTTGCACAATCTGGGAAGACTACATGAATGCTATGAAATTGTGATAGACTCGTATCGTAATCGTAAACCATGCCCATCAATTCGTCAATATTCCTGGACTTGTGTCCGACAAATCAAGCCACACTTTTATTAGGAGGTTGCAAGTAGGAGGCAAGTTAGGAATTTTATACTAGTATATAGTAGCCAAGTACAAATCGAGCTTTCGACAAGGAGCGTAAAGCGTCATCTTCATCTCTCGTCGTGCACAGTCGGAACTGTAATGTACTTAATTCGGTACTTATTTACCTCATTTTCTATTTTTCTAGCATTCTAGACATTTTATACATTTTAAACAGGACATGGACTAAATTTAATGTGTCATAGGAAGAATACTATAAAAATCAGAGTAAAGCATGAAACAGGGCCAGATTGATATGGTTGTGGTGCGTGATTAGCTAGCTTCTAACCACCTAGCGACTTGTACGTTAACGGTAGTGATTTAGTTCCAGCTGTTAGTTTTAGTCGTAACAAACTTAAACGAGAATGTGATTTGGAAAACTAATCGTTTCTATTTGCCTCTGAACTCAAGTCCAATTTAATTGTGATAGTAGGCGAGAGAATTTGCGTTGGTTGAAACTCGCTCGCGAACTGCGAGAATTAATTGAACCAGAACGGGAAAAGTTTAGCACAAAAGAGTTTAGCCACGTTTATAAATTGCTAGCAAAACCATTCCAATGATGATCAACATTTTAAAGTTGTATTGTATTTCGCACATCAGCACTCTAAAAGGGTTTGATTTTTTTTCTTCGCCTAGTTTCTTGTAAATTTTGAAAGCCTGCTCTGTGGTGTTTTGTTATTTGGTTTGAAACATTTGGTTATTCACATAACATTTACTCCCAAATTTCATACGTGGTTGGCCCGTCACATCACGTCTTTCACTTGTCAAATAATAAAAATAACAATCCATTATAACATGAATAGGGAATAGAGTACTATATTCTGCATCTTTTCTCAAATAAGCGATAGACAACCGGATCATCATTCGTACGAGTGAAAGATGTCTGAAATTGGTATCATGATATTGATATTGGTGCACAGTAGTTGGTGTTGGATTACATCACCATTTCCATAGGATTTATAGTCCAGCGTTCAGCATAACTCTGCATGGCTGTAACTGTGAAGCGTGGTATTGATGATGGCGACTAGATTTCATATTCTCGTTTTCCTTTTCCGCATTTTCCTCAATCAACATTGCACGTGTTCGGATAATTTTGACTTGAGAACCTCTTTAACTTCAAACTATTAGCGCAGGTTAAGCTGGACTTTTGTACGTTAAAGTTACCTTTACTAGAATTGGACTTGGAAATACTAGAAACTAAAGTTTAGATTAAGATTTAGGAGATCAAGTGACACACGGATTTTAAATATGCAGACTAACTATGATAGGAAAAGGAAACATTCCGTCTAGTTCTCGTAGTCACTTGAATGATAATTTACATTTACCTAACATTATTTACTATTTATACTCAACATTTTGTGTTGCTGGAATTCGTTTCGTCTAGAAAATGATTTCTTTGAGTTCATGTACCTTGTACGTAATGCATAGTATAAAAAATGACTGTGTATTTTTTAAAATACTTTGTCTCTTTTATACTTCAATTGATTTTATATTTATGATTTTTATTTTTACGAGGTTTAAGTGTTCTGTATGCCCTCTCGCTTTCAACGCTCGAAATTATTCGGTTCATTGTTGAAGATTCTAAAGGTTAAGTTTAAGTTAATTTACGTGTGCTGCTGATGCTGACGATGCTAAACGCTATTTTGTCAAAGTCATGAGTCTTACGCTAAAATTCGTAAGTTGGGCGAAAAAATGTTGCTATGTTTAATGATAAGTTAAGTAAGATTACTAAATATAATTTCCGCTTTTTGTTATGTTATGGGCTTGAATTTGAATTGTGAGGTTTGAGTTTGTGGCAATTTGTGAATTTGTGGGTTGTGTTTAGCTTGCTGATCTGCTGACAAAGATTGCTGTTAATTTATACTATTTTTTCATTGTGCCAATAAAAACCATTCATTTCATACGTCAAAATTGATTCGATTTTCCTGATGTTTTATTAACAGTTTGGTTGTAAAAATGAGAACATGAGTTTAGAAGATATAGAAATATAATCTGCGTAACAAGGTATAAGAAATATTAAGTGCTCGGGATGGAATTTAACATTGAGACTGAGATTTGACGTCCTCCAAGGTTGCATGGCAGGAGCAGGTAACTTTGAATGGGAATGAGATGCATTTAACATTTGAACTTTAATAAGATTACAGACACCAAACATGCACGGTGAAGTTTATCATACGTATACTTAAGTGATTCATATCATTTGTACTGCAAGCGTTATGTATTTAGAACCTAATTGGCACAAATCCAACGTCTCCTCCATCAACATTTTCGTTATTTAATTCATGGGCTTCCTCTTGGCGCTCATGGGTTCCGCCTTCCTCCTCAATTCGTTCGATATGTTCCGTGTTCTCTCGTGCGTGATGAGCTTCTGCGATATCCATAAGGTCATGAATCTCGCCATCGTCGCTATCCAGATGCTGATTGGCCACAATCTATCAAAAAGAAACAAAATAGCTTTTTCTCAAGTTAATGTTGCGTAATCTCAAATCCTTACATCCTGCAATCTCAAATTATAAGCTGATCCAACAGATTCGTTCAATTCTTGACCTCCTTCTGGTGGAGGCAACGGGATATTCTCTCCACGGCCGGTACAATCTATGTCGACAAGAAGTATTTTAAAACTCGCCGTAGTTTGGGGATAAGTTTCCTAATCATTAAACAAACCTCTAGTTACTCGCGTTAGGCGTAGACCGGTGCTAGTTGTTACAGTAGAAGTCTGCACGTTGCCTACATTGCCCGTACTGCTCGGTGTATGGTTAGCTGCAGGTCGATCACGTCCAGTCACAACATTTTCGTCCTCATCTGTGCGATTAAAGCTGAATGGGACGACCACTGCTTGAGGATGTGATGCCAGAGTATTGTAGCTCGCACCTCGGACCGGACTTTGTGGAGGGCTGTCCAGTTCTAAGTTTTGTGTGGGAGCGTCATCATGGACTACTTCTTGAAGGGCGCTCAATGCTCGCTCCCTTGCCGCATCTGTTCCCAACCCCGACAAAGTTTGCAATAGTTCCAAAACATATGCTGGTCTGTGAATATTCGTATCGAGGAATTTGTTAATTTGTTCCATCAACTCATTTGGCTCGCCTGATGTTGCGCCTCTTGGTCTAAAAGAAACGAATTTGTGCGTGCATAAGCTAGAACATTGTGGCACCGTAAAATTAAGGATAGTGTAGCCAAGCCACTAGTGTTAGTATTTCATACCGCGGCTGATTTTGTTCTGCTCCAAGTACCCTAAAAGCGGCAGCACTGGAACTCCCAGGCTGTTGAATGTTGCGTAACTCCGAACTACCCTCCGCTCCATGAGAGATGACCTGAGAGGCGGAACCTAAAATAACTAGTACGTTTAAATATGTTCATGAGTTTCGGGTTAAGACACTTCAGCGCCGTGGCATGAACACGTACTAGTCGTAGCAGTTGAGTTTATCCGGCCGACGTGACTCTGGTCTTTGTTTTTCTTCTTTGAGGTTGCAATATTTTCAACGAACTGTGGGCTTCTAAGATGAATTTTTGATCCATTGCCTACAGGGTTCCTATTTACGACAAGGTCCGATCGAATATTGTTTTGCATGTGAGTTTGGTTATTCAGTTCTTCAGGAAGAAGAGAGGATGTGCCTCCAGACCTCGACTCAGTATTACACGAAGGGACTGTAGGGCCATTCAACTTGGGGCTGCTCAGTAAATTCTGTCGTGAATAGCTGCAATGGGAGGAAAGAATATTACCTCAGTCAGTCAGTTAGTAGTAAAACAATATGTGAATGATATGAATAATAAGATTATAATTTTATAATTCGGCCGAACCTGCGAAAATTGTCCCAGTAATTGTTTGCCCTAGGACGAGGGTGCTGTAACTGATTGTTCAGTGTCAAATTGTTTAGAACAGGCTGCCCATTTCCTGCACCAAACGCTGCCAATGATGTGTTATTTGGGTGACCGGGAGGGTAAACGTTCGCTGAAAGTCTTCGATTGACATTGCTTTGATTGTTTCCAACAGCTAAATTCGATACGTGATGATTGTCAATATTAGTGCTCAGTACCCGTG
>JAQIUU010000394.1:0-10879 GCA_034694545.1 Mesaphorura macrochaeta
GGATACCGGCAGCTGCCACTACTCACCTGACTTCCACTTCCGGTTTATTATGTCGTTCCACAACTTGGGAAGAAAAATTTTCAAGGCACATTGCAGCAGTCAGTGTATGCCGAACGGCTGTTAGGTATGGCCTCAGGGTCGCTGCCTGTATACAACCAGGAATTGAATTACACAAATCAAATGATCGGCTCCAATTTGCCCACCGTGCTAACAACAGAAAGGGGGAATGGCGTTGCACTCCATATCACGGAATCTATGTACACATCTTCTACGAGTGTGTAATAATAATTATGACGACAAATACCGGTCACCCGGCGTCACCGGCTTGCGTGCACGCAGTGCCTGACCACTCTTGGCCACCCACCGTGTTTTGCACACTTGTATGTCATTCTTGGGCTTTTGGAGACTACCCTAACAGCCTGGACCAAAACTGACACCCTTGGGAGACAGCGTGACAGTGCCAGAATGTGGCCCAATTAAATATTTTAAACAAAAACCCAACCGTGCACAGGGCAAATAAGATTATTTTCCAAATGAACGTCAAAATAAATCGCGTCACCTACCATAATTCACCCGAATTTTCACAGGGCAGAATATAAAATCCCTTTCGTCCGTGGCGTTCGATCTGAGCAACTAGTAAACCCTCACGGGATCCAGGTTATTGCAAAATTTGACAATTCAATTTCAAACCGTGACTAATAATGTGATATTTGAGCAAATTCATGTGTACACGACAGAACTTGGTGTGTATTTATACCACACCCGATGCACTGCCACCTCCAAGCCGAGCTTTTATTCTGTACGGTCACAGAGTCTGCAGAGCTCTCCTTCTGCTGCTTGGATTAGCCGTACTTTGCTGCTTTTGTTAGTTGGCATGCAATGCTTCATGAATTCATGATTCTTGATGATGATTCAGTAGTTTAATATATTCAATATGCTGGTTTACGGGCTTAGGGTTGGGGCTGGGACAAGAACGGACGGGGAGTTTATCGTATTGGGGCATTGGGATTGTCTCCTTTGTCAAACATGAATAAATTGTAAATCGTGAATTACCATTATCGTGCTGTTTTGTGTAAATTTACGATGCTGCTGTGACGCTGTGAGTTGGGTTGCTGTTGCTGATGCTGGCTATTCCAATTGTACTTTGTTGTTAGCACGCATACATGGCGTCTCTAGCGTGTATGTTATGTTATCAGCAAAATTCTGCATATGCCGATTTATCACCTTACTATTTACTATGCAACAACGTGTCAAAAAGAGTGGCCGGATGAACGCAATATTTTGGAGGACCTGAGGAAGACCAGACGATTACAATTGTGAATTGTACACATTTGCGGTTTTCCTTCCCGAAGAGAACTCACGCAACGAAACGACGCATTTTGTTGACATAAGCGGTACACACATGCGACGCACTTTTCCCCGTGTCTGCCCGCTGTCGAAAATTTAATTTGTGTCTGAAATTCTCAAATTATGCAGAAGTAACGCAACAGTTGGCCGCCGCCGATTTGTTATAGCTAAAAGTGATGAGCGTGTGTAAAAACGTCTCAAAGTTAGATTCTATGAAACGCAACTCTTGGGCACAATTCCAGGACAACAATTTGATGACATGGGATTATGATTATGGGATGTCAATTCAGCGAATTATGTACCCATGATTAGGCATGATTAATGATTAGCAGTTTAGGAAGACAAACTCGCAATATGGACAAAAAGTGGGGCATCAGACCGAGCACTTGATCAATATTTTTAGAGGCATTAGCATTGAGCAGCCACCATATGAGCTTGACCTGTGCGATTTGGAATTAGGACAGTTTACTACATGCCATTCGTGGTGTGACACGTGACACGCTAGCATGATTGTGTCGTGTCAGGCAACAAACTCAAACGACGCGACAAAGACCCGGCCGGGGCCGGACCACCGGACCACCGGACGCACATTATTGTTGTCACATTGCGGTTTTTCGTCTGCAGGTGAGAATGTTTGTGGAAGGAGTCAAGAATATCTCGAAAAAAGCATCAACTAGAAGCTTTGAATTGCAATTCTCAAGTTACCTCAAGGTAGAAATTCTTCACATGACAGACTGTAGAATCAAAACATAACACTTCGGAACGCAACAGTATTGCTGATTAACTAATTACACATAACCAGTGCAGTAAAAGTAGTCGCTATCGCCATTAAAGAAATGTAAATATTCATTTCAGGGTTGAATTCAGCAGTTGAAACTAATCTGTCATACAAGAAACGTTTAATTTGGCACTTACTGATGTTGAGTGTTTCACCTGCTCAATAGTGGTGGTTGCAAAGTAGCCCTTGAGTTTTATCTGTATTCCTGGAATGTAAGTCACTCGCTAAAGTTTAGATGCTTACAAATCCATATCTTACTCGGGAGTTCATGCTGTCATTTTGATTTTAGGTAAAGCGAACGTGCCCTGAGTTTCCTTAGTAAGCTACCCGCATTTTCTACTTGTGAATTTGCCCTGCCAGTTGTCAGAATGGGGAGGAAACAAGATTTTCTAACAAAAAGACGCCCTGCAGAAGTTAAAGCAGAGGTGGTGAAGACACAGGCGCAGGCTCCAGAAGTCAAACCTCCACCACCGCCGAAAGAAGATACCAGTGGTAAGTTCATAGTTCATGCAATAAGTCAGTAATCGTGTGTGCTTGTTGATTGTGATTAAAGAAAAAGCTCATGCCAATTTCCTACCTCACTCTTCATTGCAAAAGATTAATCCTCTTCATCTCCTCCTCCTCTCTTTCTAAGGTCCCACGAGCCGAACTCAATCCAGTCATGGATCAAGAGTAGATTTAGCAGAATTGGATCAAGAATTCGATGGAGAAATTTTGATGAAGAAAACACATGACTTGGTTAGCCATATATGAACATGAAGGAGGAAATTCTGCTCACATATGAGGTTGAGTGATTGAGTGCAAAAGAAAGAATTCAATAATTTGATTACTTCAGGAAACATTGAAAAAAGTCATCGAAGAATATGAATCCCTCATGGCGGTAAGGTCCATCATAGCGGAGAAAAATGTTACTCCTGATTATGAGGAATTTGAGAAATTGCGAAATTCGAGAAAACTGGATGCCAATCTGAAGAAATGCACAAACTTTGTGAAAAAACTCGTACGCAAATATTCCTTAACTCCACTCGATGTATGGCATGAATGGATATAGAAAGATAGAAACGCATCTTGATTAAATTCGCAGAAGGGGTTTACCAGTCCTCAGTTTGATCAAATTGAGAAGGAGTTTCAAGGTCTGAATCTTACCAAATATTTGAGCGAAATTGCCACCGCTCTTACCGAAGCTCGTTTCAAGATTAGTGACATCCAAATTGCTGTGAACTTGTTTTCAATGTTTCATCAACGTTACCGAGAATTTGCTTCACACGCGCTTGAAATATATGGAAGAATCTTACTTCCAAGGAAAGCTGATTTCGTAAGTTTGAACTTATATAATACGACATAATCACTGATATATGTTTATATAAATTAATAACGGTCATGTTTCTAGAGTCCATCGACTACATCGAAGCTGCCCATTGACATCCGAATATTTGGAGAACTTGTAATGTGTGGGTTGTTTGATAAGGATGAAGGGTTCAGCTTAATTCTTAGTGCTGTTAAGAATATTATCTCAAGCGACAAAGATGCAATGAAAAATGCTGCCCTGATTATTACGTTTTGCCGTGGGCTTGGTTTCGATATGGCTAACGTGATTCCTACAAATATAAGAGAACTAAGCGAGCAGCACAAGTTGCACCTGCCAGAGAATAATTGGATATCTGTTAAGAAAAAAGAGCAAATGAAGCAAGTGCTAATTAATTACTACAATGGTTGTTGCGAAGAGGTGATGAAGGTAGGTGTACTTCATGTGCCCGTTTGTAAATTTAGACCGATAATTTTTATTATGTACAATAATCTTTTAGTTTCATGAAGATCTACTGCAATCAGAAATGAAGAATAGGAAATTGCTAAAAAGTAGGGGAGAAATTCCTGACGATCGGAAAACTGCACACTCTGAAGTTGTTGTAACATTTGATACGAATTATGCGGTCATCAAGAAATTTGCGTCGTACATAGACAAAGGACTCCCTGATTTGAAGGAGCTGCCAGCAGGTAATGAATACGTAGTCAAGAACTCGACTATACAACAGTGTCCATTGCGTTGACCTCATTCAGTATTACTACAAGCATATGGTTACAGATCCAGAGGCAGACCAGGCTGATAGCATGTTGCGAATTCTAAATGCCGAACATGGAGATGCAGCATTACCAGCCGGTTTGCTCGTTTTTGAGGATGACGAGGCACGTACCTTTTACCAGGACTTGCCGGATATGAAAGTGTATTTGCCACAAATTGTTTATCGTGAGAACATTCTCAAAGCCGCTGAACAGGTAGGTTGTCTTTGCAGACTCGAAGAGTGCAGCCACGATTAAATGTGCTGTATTTGTGGCAACGGCTTGCACAAGTTCTCACTGATAGTTGCTACTTGTTTCGGGACCAATTTGTAACTCGCAATTCGTAGACTGCAGAAATTGAGAAACGTGAGAAGGAATTCGCTGATGTCGACGAGGAGCTTGAAATTGAAGCACTTAAAGCTGAAAAGGCCGAGGAAGAAGATGAAACTGCTGATATCGATGCTGGGGATGTTTTACCGTCATCGGAACAAGCCGGTAACTTCATTTTCAATGTGCTTATGAGAAGTTGTTGATCTCCCACTTTCTGATAATAAATGTGGTGATACATTTTAGAGGACGATAAGGCAGAAGTTATTAAGCCAACCTTTCAAGCATTCCTCACTGGACTCACGAATTGCTTCAATTCTTCCATGATCGACCAAGCTGCCAGAGAGTTCGTGGATAATTTCAACACGAAATCAAACCGAAAGAAACTAGTGGAGTAAGACTCAGTCTCGTACTCTGAAATCATAAATTGTGTCCCTTGGGCTAATATTATTTATTGTTCAATTTCAGTACTCTATTCCGTATTCCGTGGCAGCGTGTTGATTTAATACCATTGTGGGCTAGACTTGTTGCTGTGCTTGCGCCAGTCATGCCAGAAATACAACTGGACTTATGCAAATTGTTGCACAGGGATTTTCGTTATCTAGTCAGAAAGAGGGACCAGCTCTTCATTGAAACCAAACTAAAGATCGTGCGCTTCATTGGAGAACTAGTGAAATTTGGAATATTTCCAAAATCGGATGCCTTTCAGTGTTTTAAAATACTGCTCTTGAATTTTACTCATCATCAAATTGAAATGGCATGTGCCTTCATGGAGACTTGTGGCCGATTTTTACATCGAAATGTGGACTCCCACCGCCGGATGCAGATTTACCTTGTACAGATTTGTTTATGTTCAATATTTAGGTTTGATTGATATTACATCATTGAATGACTTCAATATGTTCCTTCAACCTACAGGAAGAATTTCTGAGAAGAAAATCCCTCAAATCTTTGGATGCGAGACACGTGGGAATGGTTGACTATGCCTACTCTATCGTTTGTCCACGTGAAGAAGGACCAAGGCGGAAGCCTTCTGCTTTGATTGTTTACATGAAGTACATTATTTACGACAGACTACAAAGATCGAATTTAGAGGAAACCATTAAGCTTGTCAGGGGACTTGACTGGGAGGAAAATCCCAAGGTTTGTGATAATATTAAATTTAACCCACACAACGCACTCTCTTTTCATGTTCATAATCACCTGTTTTAGATAGCAGAGTACTTTGTTGATATAATGTCAAAGCCCTGGAAATTGCGATCTCAACAGTATTCAGTATGCGCGAGCTTACTATCAGCCATCGTACCTTACAGAGTGAGTCAGCATCGCACAGAATGTGACGACAGATTTTAAATCATTACACTACATATAATTAACGCGTATTTTGTTTATACAACAACAGAGTGAGCCATCACATCGAGTGGTTGACGCAATGCTCGAAGGAATCTTTCAAATGATGTGCTATCTCCATCCGAGCTATAACACTCAACGTGTTTCTATGATTCTTTACCTTGGAGAATTTTACAACTATAGACTCATAGGAAGTTCAGAGATCTTCACTGTATGCTTTAGAATTTTCAGCTTTTCCAAAGTTTTGAGTGTATTTCTTTAAATCACAAGAATATTACTAAATTGTAAATTGCAGGTCTTATACGCGCTGATTAATTATCAAGTGGTGCTTGATCATAATTACATGAATTTCTTCGATCCACCGGACAACTTATTCAGGATTCGTTTAGTATGCACTCTGCTTAAGACGTGTGGAATGTACTTTAATCATGGAAACAGCAAGAGAAAGCTCAACTGTTTCTTAAAATACTTCTTGGTATGTGTTTGTTATGCTAACCTTTGATCTATAACTTAATTGAAAAATGTGTCTTACTATCCTTATTAGCGCTATTATTGGTTCAAAAAGAGTTCTATGATTTGGACGGAAGTGCGAAGGTTCCCATTTGTTATCAATGATTTGGTTGATGAAACGCTGCACATGTTGAGACCAAGATGGAAAATGCCTCCAAGTTTTGAGAAAGCCTGTGTGGAGGTTACCGAGATGGAAGAAACATTAAGGAAGACTTACTTTAGTGATCAATTGCAAGCTGAACAGTATCAGCTGCATGACATACCAGGTAAGTTCTACGGTGATAACCATTTGTTTGTTCCGGTTGCCCATGGCGTAAATATTTAAGTTGACTTTGGCAATCCTACTCTGCCTACAGAGGATGAGCAATATGAACGAGAATCGCCTTTTACTGTTCCTGGTGGCTATAACCAAGAGCAATATCAATTGGATCCAAGCCCCACACCGTCACTAGATATGGTTCGTTTTAACAAAAAACACAGTAGGCGCAAGCTATACTGTAGAATGATTATTCTGCACATTGAATTGCAGGAGACTGGTGATCCGGAAAATGTGACAGAAGCAAACTGGGAAAAATTTAAGCCAACAGACGGTGAGCTAGCTGAATTTGACGCCCAGATGGAAAGACTTGCTATTGAGCATGGAGGAGGGCGTCATGCTAAGGCTGACATACCAGTCCCAATTAAAACCTCTCCTGTCAAAGGCCAAAATAAATCTGGTAAGTTGTGGATGCTATTTGGAATTATGTGAGCGTGTTAATCTCTTTCAATTTCACGCTTCCAGCTGGAGGGGACCGAATTGGAACCATAAATGTCGCCTTGTTAACTAAAAAGGGAAACAAGCAGCTACTAAAACATATAGCTATCGCAGAAGATACTGAATTCGTTAAACGAATTACTGCTAGTCAGGAGGTTCGTGAATTAACACAATACAGTTGCAATGTTCAGTTAATTAATATTTCATGTTTATTTTATATTTTTAATCTAGGCGGAAGAGCAAGAACGCAGAAGAATAAAGCAGCTAACCCTCGGAATAAATCGTCGCCAGCAGGAAGAAGAAGCTGCTGAAGTTTTACACCAGTACCAAACCATGTTCCACAGACCCAGGTCCAAATGATCGAATTATTTAATTAGTCACTTTGCTCACCAGAATTTGAAGTATTCACACTTACTTTCATTATGAAATAATTTCGACAAATTGAATGTAAAGTAAGCTTGCCAACTACCAATAATGCAACTGTACTATGCAAATATCCTCTCGCCCATATTTTAGTATTTCTCTTACTAGTTAACTGAGAATTCATAACTTTTATACTCAATTAGTCAATTATACTCTGTCTCAGGAATCAGGAATAATAGTACATGTGATTCAGTTGTTAATCTCAATTATTTTTATTCAAATGTCGTTTTTGTGGCGATAAGGCTGAACAACGCATGTTGCATGGATTTCTCATTGTGTCGTTTAAGTTATTTATCTCATTGGTCTCAGGAACTAATGCGTAGTAAATTAGAACACAACATGAAAATGTGGCAATCAAGCATCCAAAAACTGGTCTGAATTTGAACCAAGCACAGCCAGTTGTGATTAGGCTTAAGCAAGTTGCAAGTATTGTACAAAGCTTGAAGGGTCCAACAGCCATTAGATTCTTAACGATGAAATTTCTCCTACCTATTAGGATCATAGTAAAAACTAGTTTGAGCATTGGGCTTGGGTGGAATTCTAGTTCAAGTCAACAAAAACCAAATACGTACTGAAATATGTGATTGTTTTCGTTGACAAGAAGGAGCCGAACACAAGAAGCATCCAGACCAAAATTCTGATATACCAACTTCGAAATACGAACGAAGAGTGCTCGCTCTTAAAAATTTCGAGATGATTAACTCTTCCTTCATATAGGTACAAAATTTCAATTCCAGACTGCGTAACAAAGGGTTTAAGCTCGTCTCCCGACTGCATGGCAATCACACTGATCTGTGAAGATATCAACACGCAAAATCTGAATAAATTATATGATCGTTTGAGGTTGAAGACTGAACCCGTGGATTTATTTGATGAACTACGTGCATGTGTGTCTGCCGCTCCAGCGAAGGAGAACTGAAGACGAGTATCTCCCACTGATGGACTCCAAATGTTGGAGCAATGGTAATACAAGCCCATGTGCATTTTTATTTGATGATTGCTCGGTCTTTCTCCACTCGTGAACTGGATATAATTGTTAAACTTCCCCTTCAGTTCTGGCCCCAGAGTGAATGATCCAAGTTTGACATCCGAATTGATTCGAATCTCGCTCTGGACAGGTAGTTTCCTGACAGAAGGACACAACGTGTGCGTTTGTAACATACTCCTGAATTGTAGTTTTATACGTCTGTTTGCAACTTGTCTCACTTTGGATTCTCGTGACCTTTTGGAAGCCTGAATTCATCAGAATTTACCAACTTGTCTCGCCATTGCTTCACGTAACGGTATGGCGATTGGCCAATTGGAACACTAAAATCACAGTTCTCTCAGTAAAATTTTAGTGAGGAAGTGCAGCGTGGGCATCATATACTTACATGACATTTTCCTCCACCCATTGATACATTTGGACACGTCGTTTCAATTTCACCGCAGAGATCGATACTCCATACGGAAATTCTTGCAAAGGCTCAGCAATAGTCAAGTAGCCATTCATGTAAACTAATTTCCTATCGTTTTCAGACAGAATTTGCAAATTATTGTTCAGAATACGAATTGAGCCTAGTCCTTCGTCGTAAGACTTCGATATTTCTGCAGCACTCCTCTGTACAAAAGCGCAAAATCAGGTCATTTTTTGCCCGCCACGCTGTCCGAGGAACTTATTATGACTTACTTCGTTGTACGCAAGTACGATCAATGAAATGGCAATTATGACAAGGCCAATCAATATTTTGAAATATCTCAATTGCGCTCGGCTGTATCGGAATTTCAGAAACTGACAATTTTTTGCCCAGTCATTCACTTCATCCTCCTCGTCGTCCTGATTCTTGCATTTGATGGGAATACTGTAGTAATGATGGTGGTTATTGTTGTACAAACTGGTACGAAGGCTTTTCTTCGTTCGGGGCGGAGGCTGTGGGGCAAAAGAAAAACCAATACATGTGCATGTTGTTGGGGTTAAGTCATACATTTAATTCGTTACTCGCCAACCTTTTCATTCAAGGGTCGATACATTCCTGTGGTTTCACATGGGTTGGAAGCCGTCATGCAATTCTATGCACCACGCGTCGAAGCGTTAAACAAGTGCAATTGCAATTGCTAGGCTCGTAAATCGGAGCCATAACAAACTGATTGAACTGGTAAAGCCAATAAGACTGCTTTCGTGTGCAGTGCACTGAACCAATAATTCGAAGTTAGGCTAGCACTGTTCCGTATTTCTTCACTTTTTCCCACTGCGCTGATAGAAACTGAGCTCAAGTTTTCTGCCGATGGCACTTAACGTCAGCAGTGCGTTTTTTATGAGTACACAAGCTAATTAATATATCCCTGAGTCTGATAGAAAAGCGACATGAATTGGGAGCCACTCCCCCGAACTACTGATTAAAAATTTAGTTGCGAACACACACAATGGTAACTGACAGTCATAGAATGGATGTGGATCGATACATTCCTCACGGGTATTGCATTGAGAGCCAGTTGAGCAAGCGGCGTTCATTGCCTCAGCCGAATGTGCAATGCGTACCATCGCCAAGAGCCAAACTCAGACTTCCATAGTCTGAGAATCTGAATTGTTTCCAAAACACACGGAAAAGTATGACGGCAAGTCGACAGCATGGAAAGTGAAAAGCCGAATGCGAACCAGTCAGTTGCAACTTGCAACTGGCAAGCAAGTTTGCTGCTCCGATGTTCTTCCTGTCCTGGCTCTTGTCAAGCATCCTCCGTCCTGTCCAACTCTCAAGACAAGTTGAGTCAATAAATCTGGTTATTCAATCTCGCAAAAATAAATACACAAAACACCTGCCAGCGACAGTTTCACCTCGTCTTCTTGCGTGTGCATCTTTCCATTGGATTGTCTCGCCATCTCTTCTTGAAGGACCTTTCACGGTTGCCGCAAAGTGTTTCGTATCAAAATTGGCATCGATAGAGTTGCGTTCTCAGATGTGCTGTTGTGCATCTGCTCTCTGCTCATCATCTCATCTCTCATCTTCACACTTGAGCGCAGCAGAAACTTTAGAAAAAGCGAGAGTGCTTCTGAGAGCGAGGTTGATAGACTTGCTGGTGATATTAAAAGTGGAGACGTGGTCAACTTAAATAACAACTCTGGAGGCAACGATTGGCCACTTCATGTGAAAAAGTAGGCTCGGGTGGTGACAACACGAGCACGTGGAGTGGCATGATGATGGGAATGGGATGACCATCGAAGAACAACACCTGCTGCGCGACGTCGCGTATTGTGTCCTGGCGTCGTTTATCAATGAAATAGAAATCAAAATCATGATTTTACGAAATGATCTAACTCCCTAATCTCAACCGTGTTGCGGCGGCGTGTGGCCCAT
>JAQIUU010000395.1:0-10876 GCA_034694545.1 Mesaphorura macrochaeta
TTATGGGATAACTGTAAAGAAACCCCCCTATTTTGTATAGTTTTGAGAATTCTGAGCTAATTCTGAGTTGTGTTTAATAATCATTGTACCGAAATGCGAGAAAATCGATGCCAAGTAATTAGTAATATTTGTATTATAATTTATTTCTATTACTTTTAACATTACATGTGTATATTTTGTAATCAAAGTTCTAATATTAAACACAAATAATGAATCGGTAGCTTAATCTTGCATTTCTTCTTCCGCAATCTCGTGGGGGTTGAGGATTCCAGGCACTTGTGCTTGAATAGCACGCTTCTCTGACTCGGCAGCCCGCAGTGCAGCTTCACGCTCATCAAAGAACAAGTCAGAATCATCTTGGCCACTGAACTCTCTCGTCTGAACCAGGAAATCACGGAGATGCTCTTTAAATCCAGCCAGGTCCATGTCCAAGTTGAAGAAGCCGACCACTGTTAGTTTTAGTTGCATTTCTGTCAGATGAGGGAAAGCAGTCTTCAACAAATTCCCAACGTACTCTTTCACAAAGAGCACATTGTCATAACCAGCAGGTTGCTCTGCAGAAAGAGGAAACGAAAGTATTCCATTTTCCACAATCTGGAATAAGTATGCCAGGATTGTGGCATGCATTGACAGGCCAGCAGAATGACTGCTATCTGTCAGGACGCCAAAAATTCTCTTCAGTACGTCAAGGTAATAGTTTTGGTAGAAGCCTTGCTTTTGTTCTTTGCTGGCAATTGTTACAAAGTTCTGAAGTAGGAGATGAAGAATAGTAAGACTTGTGTCGGCCACATTCCTCATTGTATGTTGAATACCCCAAATGATGGAGTCGTAAATTAATTTGAATTGTTCTGGTTTAGTATTGAGGAATGCGGGGAAGCAATGGTTATTGATGGCTTGTAACAGAAGAAAGAAGTTGGTGCGGTGTTCAGGAAATTCTTCAAAGTCTCTGGTGATCATTGCAAGTGTGGATTCGAACACGGCGGCTAAGATTGAATCGACCTTATCTGTGATTTGTGACTCCAACTTGTTAACGGCAGACGCAAGAGTGATCAGAGCCTCTGGCTCGCGGACAGCGGGAATGGATGCTGAGTAGTCCAGGATTATGGACTCTAACAGTGGTGGAATGAACGTGGTGAGGACAAGCTGCGGGTCATTGGAACGCGTGATCCATCCGCCAACCAGCTTGAGGGTTTCTTTTTTGATGACACGCATTCCTTTAACAAGTGGTTGCTTAATAACGAGCTCGCCGTTTTCTTGAATTGCTTGATTGATATTTTGCGTGGTGACTTTGAACACGTTCATCATATCGAGGTAGATACGGCCAAGTTGTGCCACATAACAATGGCCCAACGCCCTGCAAGCTCGAACATTTGTTTTGAGGATGGAGCAAAGTTGTTTGATGGCTTCCGGGTGGATAAAAACGGCAACCCCAGTTCGTTGGGCTTGCAAAATTATGTCATCCCAGACCTGGTTAGGAAGGTGCATGTACTTGTGAATGAGAGCTGTCTGTGCCTGGGTATCTGTTTGTGCTGAAATCATGTAGCCAACCGCCTCGTAGAAAGTGTGTACCTGTAACAAATGACTGGAATTAATACCTCACCTTTTATAATTATTGCGGAATAATGGGTTGTCTTTTTTATATTGTTAACGTACCTGCTGAGGACTTAAATCACAAATAATGGTAGATATTGTGGCAAGGATTTCGTCAATGAATGGGCTGGCTTCTCCTATCTGCGTTGACACAAAGTGACGGCGACACTTTTGAGAAATCTTAATGAAGGTATCGCAAGCCATGTCCTGGACTCCATCATGTGTTTCGTGCATAAATTCGAAGAGCTTATTCACAACTGTTTTCAGGAACTTCCAGTGCGCACGAAGGAAGCGTGGATACTGGCCCACAACATACATGATGTTGGAAGCGATAATGGCCTTATTATCTTTGCCTTTCTTCTGTTCGCAGAGGCCAAGTAAATCTTTAATCACGGTCACAATGAAGCGTTTTTCATCTTCCTCGTGCATGGCCCCAGAAATTGATCCAATTGCCCAACAAAGTGTATTGAGGTTCTTCCAACTCCACTCAGTTCCGTTTACTTGGTTCTGAAGCTTGCGTGTCATGATCCTCTCAGTGTCTGCGCAGTCCAAGTGAGTTAAGTACACGAGCGTTTCCCTCATGTTCTTATACAGATTAATTGAATCAGTATCCTTCATAAATTCTCGCACTACTTCACCGTTTTCGTTCTCTACCACAAGAACTTCCTCTGGCTTAGCCATACGGCTGATCATTGTTGCACGGACTTGGGACAAAATGGATGCATAGAATTGCCTTCGAGGTGTGGTTGGAGTTGGTCGACTCGCAATGAAAGTTGCAGTGTTGGTCGGAGTCCAAGGGGATTCTCTATATAGCTCTGCCGTTAATGTGTTCCAATATTCGAAACAAATCTTGAAGATTTCCACATCATCCACCTCCGAAATGCTTAGGAGGTAACTTAGTCCTTGCTGAAGGGGGCCCTTGTCGGGTTGTTTTTCCATCAACGCCCCATGTTCTTTCAAGAATGTTCCCAGAAACATTGCAAGATTCTGAATAAACTGCTGATCTCGGTCAGCGCCTACCGCGTACGCTTCTTTTAGGTTGAGAGTTGTTGGTAGCACGCCTGACAACTGTTGCATTGTGTTGTTGAAAAGTAGAATGAACTTGTCGTCGTAATGAGGGACGGTGACGGCAGCAATTTCAGTCAAACACTTCATGGTCACGTTGCGAAAGACTGGCACTGGCAAGTATTTAAGGGTCAACGTGCCGATCAGGTCTGTCTCAAAGATATACCCCAAAGGAATCCAGTTCAGAAATCTGAATTAGCAAACAATAATGAATTATTAAATTGCGCATTGCGCTTTGTGCAGATCATAAAGGATTAAGCGGCCAGGATTCCGACCAGATTGAACCATAATCCACTTACCTCAACAGCGTGTCAAGGGTTGCCGACGAGAGCTGGACGTTGTTGCTGTTCTCGAGGACAAACTGGCAGAGCGTGAACACTTGACTGAACTCAGAGCACATGGTATCCTTCAAATGCTTGGCTTTAGTTTGTGTTAGCTGTCCTGAGGAAAAGTCGAATACCTCTTCGGAGAGGAGTTTGAGGATAACCATGTTATTTTGGCATAGAAGTTCGTTGGTTTTTGAGGACCCAACAATTTCGGAAATGAAGCTTGACCAATTCTTCGGCCACTCCCGTTTGAGAATCTGAACCAAAATCATGTTGAGTTTGTTTAAATAAATCTTCTCTGGGTCATAGAGGGCTGGATTCTGACTGGTCTTGATGATGAGTGTTACAATGAAAGTACGAATTCCTTCGCATTGTACTCTTGGAAGAGATTTCCATCTGAATTTGATGACTTGCTCAAGGATCTGGAGTGCATAGTATTTAGTGTGTTGATTGTTGGAAAATTCCAGGATGGTGTCGACGCGTGTCCAGGCATCAGGATTCTCTTTGAAGCTGGTCAGAATTTCTTGAGCGAGGCGTTGTTCATCCCCGGTGCCCGTGTACATACAGTTGACGATGTTGTCCAGCAGTCCAATGTCCAATTTTTCAGTAAAGTTGAATAGTTTCTTCTTCGCCTCCTCAAAGAGAGGTTGCGCCACGACAGGGGTGGCTCCGTTGAGTCCGTTCTGCATCGCGTGCTGATCTGGAAAAAACGCAATTAGAATGATTAGAAATGCACTAAATTAGAAAGTTGAAATGAAATAACGCTACTAAAATTAAATTAATTACCGTTATTAACTGCTTAGTTCGTGAATCGAGTTCTAAAACTTCTAACTGGTGTGAAATAAAACTGGAAATACGACTCATTCAACATTCAGGATGAAAAATTAAGGACCCTATGACGAAATAACGATTGTTTCACTCGGTTGTGGGTTATGGACCCAAAAGACCCAAGAGAAAGACGTAGTCGTGAAATACACTCGCGTGGTGCAGTATTCAGTGTTTGCCTCTGCTGCGCATTTGAATCGCAGTTGCTTATTTATGGACCCAAGCTCTCATTCGCTACACAACATTTACGGTTTACACAGTGAGTCAGCCTCGTGAACGCTCATATAGTCATCCGCTTCTTTGTTCCCCTATGGTATTGTCTACCTGGTATGGTGGAACATGGCATTGCCTGCCGAAGGACGGGGTACGAAACGGCTCATTATAAAATATGGCTGAACAACTGGAGCCTTTTCTATGATGTGGATAATGGCCGATCGCCCCAAATATTCGCGAGGTCAAGATACTAAACATCGAATCAGCAGACTCTTTTATCAACAAGAATCGTGATTTCTTACCCAAAAGTGTGACTTCCGAAGTTATCTTCTGGACGGATCTTCTCAAAACACTACTCCAAATTTTGAAATTTTGTTGGTCCTCCCTGGTTTACTGCTGTGTATGTTCAATATGTTCTGATCCTAAATCAGAGCACTAACGCAGTGAACACTTCAGTATCAGATACCCAAGTCCGTCGGCACGATACAATAATGGCATCGGTCTCACTTCTGAGCTGCATTTCACCAACCAAACCTCTCGACTCCCATTGTCAGAAGTTCGAATCACTATCGGCTCTGACCTTGAAAATCGATGCGTTTGTAACTTGCAAAGGCAAGCGCGCTTGTCTGCCTTCTTGTTGGCCGGCAATAAAACAATGGATTGTTCCTGGAAGCAATGGCAATAACAAACAAATAAAATTCGCTCACCACTACGGCTGGGCACGAAGTCTAGAGAAGATGCTGAAATGCTGTCTGTATTTTTATTAACTTTCATTGGAACTTTGTGCAGTGACCGCTTAACTAAAATAACACTCTTTTACAACTTGGACACTGAAGTACTGCACTGGAGTCTGGGGTTGGAACCGAAAGTGTACGTGACTCAATTGGGACACTCAGGGAAGTTGAGTAGAAATCGAAATGTCTTTTGGCCGATTAACCCGATCCATACGAGGGTTATTCAAGCAAAACGGG
Organism: Mesaphorura macrochaeta; assembly: GCA_034694545.1. Lineage (NCBI taxonomy): Eukaryota > Metazoa > Arthropoda > Collembola > Poduromorpha > Tullbergiidae > Mesaphorura > Mesaphorura macrochaeta. Next base: position 4,991 of record JAQIUU010000395.1, read on the forward strand.
CGAGATGTTTCAGCTTCAGCTTCCAAAAATGATTTGCCCAAACCGGAGAGTTTGCCGTTCCTTGAGAAAAAAGTACTCCTAAACATCAACAGCAGCGTGAAATGTGTTTCAGATGCAATCTTTAAGTTTTACACGCTGAATGATGAGGAGGCTGGTGGAGATGCTAATAACAACCTGGAACACGTTAACTTCGTATACTGCAACATCGTGCGTGTCAGAGGTCGTCAGGACCCTGAAACTGGTGATTTGGGAAGGAAAAGGACAAAGGAATTGTAAGTTGGCTTTATTTCTTGCCAATTCAAAGCCAGATGATGCAATGCTAAGATACTATGTGACCGTTTTCGTACAGTGTGCAATTAAAAGAAATCGTGTCACTTTTGGAGAGTACTAACGATGAGATTTACGACTGCTACCGTAAAGGGGAGCGGCTCTTGCGGAATCATCTCCGTGAAGCTGGGAATGATGACAAGTACCGCGCTTGGGGCGTCGCAAAGTGGTGCCTGTATTTGATTGAACAGATATACGCAGTCATGGCCCCACTAATCATTGAGTCCAGGAAACTTCAGAAAAGTTTGAGAAAGAGCAAGGTCTACAAGGAACTCGCCATTCCAGTTCCGTGGCCGATCGCTTCCAACACGTCGATTCGAACCCCGGCCAATGCCCACATTTCATCCCCTCGAAGTTCATCACCTTTCATTGATTTGGTTAAGGGAAAAGATCTGCATGAAGGTTGCGAATCTTACTTGCGGCAAATCGAGGATGATGTGCAGACCCTGCATCGTGCATTAACTGAAATCGGCGATGTCGAGGAACAAAACCCCAACAATTATGATGCATACAGTTTGAATGAAGACGAGACAATTTGCAACCGCTCAAGTGCTCACGATACAGTCAACCTCAAAATACGTAAGCTGATCAATTGGAAAACGCACCGAGACAAGGTACTGTTCTTGGACCAAGAAGCAGAGAAGGAAAAGATGGAGCATGCGAAGTTGGAGGAAAAGTATCACAAGCTGTTTGATGCTGCGAGAAAGAAGTTCGAAGGCGACGAAGAGAAACTGCACGAAGAGCTGGACCTCCTCACGAAGGAAGAATCTTGGCAGCAGTTTCTGATTACGAATAAATTCTGTGTTAGCAGAATTAATTACGACAGGCAGATTGAATATTCTAGACGGATGATGACAGATTCTGTTGATAAACTCCGTGCATGGGGCGAAGGCAATAAGGAGAGAGACAGAAAACAGAAGGAGCAACTGGAGTGCCGCAAAGCTTGGCTGGAAGCTAAATTGCACTGGGAGAAACTGATGCCAATGAAATTGTTCGCCGAAGTTAGAAGAGAAATTTTGACGGAGATTGGCGATGGTGATGAGGTGATTGGACATGAAGACTACACCAACAAACTCGTTTAAAATGAGTCTTGCACTTCGTGTTTGATTGTTGTAGACTCTGTCTTTGAAGCCTCTGGAAGTTGGATTCGGCATTAAGGCACTCGGATTTGTTCCAAATGACATGCCCTCCATGAATGAATTACTTCAGGGTCCTGAAAGCATTTAATCTCAGCCTCAGCCACACCTTTAATTTTAACCTCCGGCTCTTGTGACATTTTATTTCTGATTCCCTTGTATCAGGAAATTCAAAAGTCCCGAGAGACCAGCCAATTCGTTCCAGTTTGCGTGTTTTAATCAACAATGGGCACCAGTCTTCCGATGATACTGAATTTGAAGGTTCCGATGAAGGCAGCACTCTGACGTCTTAATGGGCATGCCCGGGCAGTCTGCATAGCCGTGCCGTAATCTGTCCAGAATCTGTCTGAGGATTTTTTTTCAATTTCGGCACAATATAGAATAACGTTTTATGTAAGGATACTGCTGTGCAGCTATACTACTATTTACCTGCAAGAGTACTTTTATGCTAAGGAGGATGCTAAAATAAATGGTCATTTATCAATACTTGTTATCAATGAAATTATTGCATTGCAACCAAGAGGAAGGCGAGGGTCGGCTCATTTATTCGGGAAGTGGTTTGTAACGAGTTTATGGTAAGCGGTGCGTTCCACTCACGCTTTTCTTGACACATAATAACCTGCGACGTGCAATATAAGATGAAGCATGTGTTCCTTAAGATGCAACGCGACTGTAATATGTAGGTGAACAGCTTTTCTTAAGTCTGGGCTCTGCGCTGCGCTGCGGTCAAGTTCAAGTTTAAATCCAGGTTAAACTCGCATTGCACGTTCAGCGGAACATTCAGCCATAATTTATCAACTTTTCAAATTCACTTTTTGTTAAATTGCGATTTCTAAGTTGGGAGTACAAAATACCATTTTGTGAGCGTAAGTCTGGCTTGACGTGGCGCGGCCTCCTTGTCCCTTGCGCATTTACACGTACTTTTATTTTGGCGAATTTGGCATGAATTGAATCTTTAATTTTACGTGACCAACTCATTTACAATTTACAACCAATTCCTTATTCGCCGCGCCAGTCATTTGCACTTTCAATTTTGCCCTTGCATTTTAATTTTACCAATTCACGTTTGTCTTGTCTAACCTTGCCAAGCAATGAACTTGCGTTGCAATTGCCATTAGGTCAATCTTTGTACACGACAATTGCAAGCTCAACGGTAATCTATGAGACGTGTGTGTCATTTACTGTGACTCGAGCGTCGAGCTTTGTGTCTCGGTTTCTTTTATGTGTGACGTACTTCACAGATGATTGCGTTTCGCTCTCGCATCCGCAATCCAAAAGCATCCCCCACTCGATCACAAATAACCAAGCGCACATGCTTCTGTTGCAAATAAGTGTTCGCTAATTTTAAACAAACATTATTCGCATATCGCATTCATAGACCGCAGATACGCGTAGAATAGAACAAAACCCATGAAACAAAATTACAAGCTCTAAATGCGCCGAGCTGAAAGTCATTACTGCCATTATGGCAGTAATTAGTCAGTATGGCACAGCAAACATCACATCGCATCGCATCACCGCCCGCTAGAAAGAGGAAGCCGCGACGCAATTCCGCTGAATTTACCTGTATCCTGCGGACTCCGACAGAAATAATGTCTGCACTCCGTGTATTGATATTAATGTGCGGATATCGGCTGCCTTTGGTTTACTCACATCGCAGCCAGTACAGATACGAAGCCGGCTCCTGCTACCTGCCAAGTGCAGTCAATCGATGCGAAAAGACAAATGATGATTTGATTGCGATCTGAACACAATATAGTGGTAACATTAATGCACTTCTTGCTCCAAATGACGTGAACTGCAGAGAAATATACATGAAAAGGAAATACCGTTCGTTTTCATGAACTTTGTTTAAACTGCGATTATTACATGTAACGCTAATGCTCACGAGTAAATTCAACAGTTGCATTGACTTCGGATTTTTTGTAACCAGATAATAGTCGAACATGTGTTTTATGAACCCTGTTGGCTAAAGTCACGAACTGGATGTTTAATAAGACAATGATTGAGATCCATTTGGAAAATTGGACCACTTTCTTCGGTTTGGGCTATTTTTGAGACGATGAGAACGGACCGCAAGAAAAAATTCGCACACATGGCACATAAGTGCGTTTCTTTACAACAATGGATTTCTCTTTCTTGTCAAAATTCGTCTAAATTATAGTCATTTTTGACGGTCAAGGCCGGGAACGGTATTACCCCCTGACGAGTAATGATGATGAACCATACCACACTACTGTACACAAAGCACCACTACCACGAGCACGCGAAACGCACACGACAAAAATCTCAATTGTACAATATTGCACCATTGCACACCACAGATTGCAATTTGAGGTTGTGTGGTAGCAATTTCAAGAGCAATGTAAACCATCTTAAGTTTCACGCTTCTGATTCTGACGCTCCTGCATGGATACGGAGAACCAACAAACTGAACTCTTGTAAATCGTAAACATAAAGGTGAATGAGGTGAATGGCAAAATAAGTGAACTTCAACACGTCATGGTTTCCTTATGTGAGTAATTACAATGTTTAATCTAGAATTCCCATTTGCCACCGTGTGCGAGCGCGTACCGCAAACGGAAATAAACTCATGATGTTAATTCAATTATAATCATTGGAGCCTATACTGCTTATCGCAATTCGCAATTCGTAAGTGTTGAGTTGAGTTTGGGGTAATGTTAGGAACCAGACTGTGACTTATTAGTTGTCCGTGCAGAAGATGATACACGCTGCTGATGCTGATGGCTAACATGCATTTCAATAAAAATAATACTAATTTAGGCACAGCATACCACTAATACCACACCGCGTGGCCTGTGGTTGACGGCTGCTCTCCTAATCTGTAATCATTCCCGCTCGGCCGTGCATGCTCCATTTTATCTGTTTATAACCATAATGGTAGGTTGGGGTCAGCCTTGTTTACACAACCTTTAGCAATGAGTTCAAAAAATCAGTTGGGCAAAGGTTCGGGTTAAATAACAATTTCGTGCAAACATCGAAAGAGCTAATTATTAATTCTTCACACATATAAAATCTAATTAAGAATGTTAATTATTAGCTCACGACTCGACGGTGAGACTCACGGCGGCTCACAGTTACAAATGACATAATCTCATAGTTCATCTCTCTGTGTGCGCACCGGCTAACGGGGCATAGAAGACGTTAACAGCGGAGAATCGCATCAACATTGCCATTGCGCTTACTTCACGAGACAATATTATTATCGCAAGTTTGGCTAAAGATTTTATGAGCTTACAGATTCAGCCAACGCAATCACAGGGCAATAAAATTGTGTTGAGTGTTTATGTGCACTTCGTCGGGGAACTTGGCTCATGACATGACAGCGCAGCATATACGTGAGCTAGTCACAAGTGAACAATTCGTAAAAAATCACATTTTTTGCATTGCCCTGCAGAAATGCTCGGTCCCGCGTCTTCATGCAATGTCTTTATTCGCAATTGCAATTCGCTACTCGTATTTTGCGTACATTGTTGTGCACCAACCCGTGCAAATTCATAATACGCATGCATAAGACAATAAGAGTGCAGCAGTGCTGTACTGTACTACTGTTCCTGCTCATGATCTTGCACTTGTACTTCATTGTTGATTCTTCTTCTGTTCTTAGAACCTCTCACCATCTCATCTCGTATTTAAGTAACTTGCAATTTTTACTTGGTGAGGATACATTGATGGCAAAGGCACAGGTACAGTTGCTATTCTGTGCCTACTGCCCCGGTCTTAAGCGTCTCGACGGTCGGCGGAGGTTCTCAACTACTGGTTCAATTGACACAACCTACTTCACACACTGCACACATGCATTCATTAAGATTTTACAACTTCCCCAGCTCGCAAGTCCTGCCGTCACCACCGCCGCCAGCACAGTGCTGTGTCGCTGTCTCAATTGCACATTGACACTGACTCGCTACATTAATCTGTTGCACGCTCGTGTGTCGTGTAGCGTGTACGCTGTGTTGTGACAATTATTCAAGTTCATAATATTTATGCAAGACACAAGATTATGGTTATGGCCCACCAAGCCTAAGACCCAGCAGTGTCGTCCTTTGTTTGAACAAGTTAATAGAAAAAGTATGGTGCGGTGAATGCCGAGAATGTAATCCGCACTGTTTGCAAACAGCTTTCTCTCATTAAGAGTCAATATTAGAGTAGCAAGCGGACGAACGCAATCAGTTCATCAAGGAAGGGCCCAAGTCTCCAAGCGAGCAGGTGTCGCGTCGGTCCTTTCTTTCTCAATTCGGACAGGCATCAACCGTGTGCGTTTCTGCAGTGAATATTGTGAAAGCAATATAGCAGCGAGCAGCAATTAACCCCTCGGTATGGTTGGATCTCTTAAGCACGACGACAATCATTTCCTGAAGTGAATCTGATCGTATTGTGATCAATCCTACTGTGCGTTCGAGGT
>JAQIUU010000396.1:0-10866 GCA_034694545.1 Mesaphorura macrochaeta
TGCCGTCGGCAGGAGAGTCAACTGTTTGGGACATCGGTATCATCGGAGGTTTGGTTCGTCGCTCTACACAACCACTGTCTCCATCGTGAGTCTGGAACGCCCGAGTTGGAGTTACGCCCACCGGCCAGATAACGCATCCCCTGTGTCGCTCGCACACACAAGACAAGCAGAAAGCACAAGGCAAAAAATGAGGTTTATTTCTCGTGCTCAATGGGACGTACACGGTAGTAGTTACACAACTCGCACTGTGAGTTTGGCAACACACCGACCGACGCGACGGTGCGTGCGGTGTGGTTGTGGTCGTGCGTGGTGTTGTGGAACGTGAAAGTCAAGGCAAGACTCACACTCGCTTTCATTCCATCTTGTCCGTTGAAAGAGTCAGCATCTTTCAAAAATCAATTTAAGGTTCGTAAGACGGGGGCCGCCATGCGTTTGTCGAGTTTCTGGACCTGCATGCCAACCCTTTGTCAAAATTTCTAACCAGGAATGGCGAGAATCGTCAACGTGCATGGTGACATTTTGGACGCCCGGCTCCAACCGGTCCTCCGCTGGCTCTTCTGCGGTCCGCCGACCGTCGACGCGGGCCAGCCAGGCTTGGTTGTATTTCCGAGAGTTGCGGACGGTGTGCAGGAACTCAAACACAAGTTCAATGCCCTGCAGTCTGAATACACTACTTGGGAAGGAGATGGGTTCCAAACCGGAAGGCACGCTCCTCCTGTCCGAGTGCATCACGTGTTACTCGACCCACCCGCGTCGTCGCCACCACTTAACCCGTCCCTCGAGCACCTCGTCGCCTTCATTGAGCAGCGGGGGCCAACAAAAAGCAGAAAGTGTCTTCTGTCGCCAGACGACAGAGGTTGGCCGCAGCTGCGCAGCCTCATGTGGCCAATCGTCTAAAAACATGACCCGAGTCAGCTGCGCCATCTCGCGTCGAGTCTACACAAACTCAACCCGAGGACCACTGCGGGAATACGAAGCCGATTTGAGACCCTGCGTGAGTTTGAGCTCCAGCGAGGTGAACGCTCTGCGGAGGGCGGAGAATGGACACCTGAAATGGAGCGCATGGCCATGGGACTTGAGGCAAATACAGTGAGACTGGAGCACATCTTTGCCAAACTCATTTTTGATGACGGTGATGTAGACAAAGAGTTGCAGGATGTCGCCGCTGCTATGGCCACGTTTACCGAGTATCTTATGCTTGGGAATGCTTTCCGTGTCCAAATCCCTGACAACGGCTGCGAACCTTGGACGAATCCGCTCCTTCAACTCTGCCTCAACCAAATGAGGAATGGTCCGCTGTCTGTCGTGTCCATCGTTTCTTGCGACTGCGACGCTGCAGAGATGATTTCGGGATTTGTGCGCCGGAGTTTTGGCGGCAAGCCTGCTTCACTGTGATTGGCTGCTTCCGGGTCTGCAACGGCGGCGGCTCTCTTCGCCTGGACTGTTTTGACGCAAGTGTCTCGAGCCATGTGGTCATCGAGTGGGTCGTACATTGTGGGCGGCGTGGACGCGGGCACGTGCGTTCCTCAATGGCGAGAACACCCAACCCAAATGCCCTTCTTTGGCGACTCTTCTTGCATCAAGGCGTCAAACTCTGCTCTGCCGCCCTGTACTCGCACAACAGCTCAAGCCGGCGCGAGACTCCCACGAAAAGGACACCGGAGACGACGACGACGTTTGGTCACAAATTGAGAGGCTTCTGAGCATTCCTTTGGCGGTCGTGTCCGAACGTTTAGACCGCGCGACCGCGGTGATGCGATGCATGGCGTGGTGGATCCAAACCTCGTGCCTGTGGTTCCAAAAGGGACGCCGGAGCAAGTCAAGCACGAATGGGCTCAACGGACACAAGACTAGATTCATCGAGTGCGAAACTTTTCAAGTACAGCGAGTTTAAAGATGATTCAAGACCGAATTTACCAAAATACGTTGGTTGAGTGGAGCAGCGACACGGACGTCGATGAACTGAATGCCTCCTTTTCGGAGGAGCGGGTCAAACCCGCACTCGACGCACCTGCGCTACTGGAGCCGAGTGGCTGGAGCTTCTTCAGCGCAACTGGACCAATATGGCCCAAACCGTGGCCATGCAAAGCACACATGAACGCGCCCAAGCCCACGCGACCCTAAGCCTGGAACTGTGTAGTTGGAACTGAAACAACACTACCTTGCAATTTAATTTCGTAAACCCAATTCAATGGTAATTAAGGATCAAGGCTCCACACACTGGCGCCTTTCCTCATCGGGAATGAGTCCCTGATTACAAATGCAGGCTGCCCCATCGTTTCCATCGAAGACCGTGGGTTGGTGAGTCGAATTGGCCGGGCAGAGGCTCGTCCATCGTTTACCATCATGTGGATAGACCACGCAGAGCGTTCCCAGCTCACATTTGCATTGCTTGGCCTCCCTGTCGTAGTAAACGCTTTGCCTTTGCCTGTCCCGGAATCCATTGTTGTAACAGTTGGTCGCTGCGTCGCAGAGGTGCTGCTTTTCGTCGTACTCACCGTCGCACTCACAAATCCCTTCATTTCCGGTCCCGTTGTATTTGTATGTGCGTTTACAGCGCAAATCACGTCGACAATGATCATATCCCCATGTGCAGGGCTCGCCAAAGTCACGCACAGGCCAGCACCCAAAGTCAGCCCCTTCGACTAGCCGGCTGATAATGCAAGCGATAAGGTTCAGATTATGGTTACCATGGAAACAGCATAGTGCTCCATGTACTTACTCGTAGGAGAACACCCTTTCCTTTGGACCACAGTCGCAGCGACCTCCAATGCACTTCCCGCCGCCCAACAGCGTGCCACATTGGTATTTGTCGGTGGGCCAGGCTGACTCACATTTTCCTTGATATCGAGTCACACATTTCTCAAGTATTTCATCGTATTTGGCGCCTTCACTCAGAGCGCAGTCCTTGCCGTCAGACTCAGACCCCATGCACACGCCGTGCCTAAAGTATAAAACTGTAACGCAGACCCAAATTGCAAAAATGAGTTTCATGTTAAACTGGATTCCAAACTCAAACTGCTCGTCTAGAAATCAAGTCAAGGCCTTAATTACTGCAATTCAGGCTGTCGAGAATGGGCATTAGCGGGCAATTAATGCTGAATTGATTTTAATTGCCTTAAATTAAACAGAGCCCATTTAGCTTAACTAAATGCTAATTACGTTTAATTCACAATGCGACCGACTGACGCGTGTGCGTGTGTCGTGTTGGAATAAATTTTGCTATGGATTTCAAACTTTATTAACTAAAAATGGACCAAACCATAATTAAGTAGGTTGAATTGCATTAATTATCTTAAAGTGAAGCATTTGACGTTAATTGCCTGAAAGAGCTAGAGCAGAAGTTAATCAAGCACCAAGCAATGTTCAGTGCGATAATGGAAAACAATTCAATCCAGGCAGAGGACAATGTGACGACGCGGACCAAGTTGGATGTGAAATTGAATACAAGGTTCACGTCAATCGCGTTGACCAGTCTGCGTAATTCATATGCTTGAATATAAAGCAAAGCTTGTCATCGCGACCACTGATAAGAGGCACGAGTTTTAGATCGGCTCATTTTAGCCATCAAGTGATATCGCATAATTGAGATAATAAAATCAATTTATAACAGCATTCTGAAATTAACAGTCATTTTCGTCAGTTCGTCGTAGCAGCAGCAGAGCAGCTGAATAGTTTTTGCGAGCCAATATACACTATACACTTTGCCAACACTTTTCGCCCAGTTTTGTTTGTGAATCAGTGCCAATTTCACAAAAAACAAAATGCCGTTCAGAGGTTCCAAGGAAAAGGAAGAGAGCGCGTGCATGGCTGAGTACAAGCTCATCAAGCAGATGGAAGTTGGAGATGACGTGACTGACGAAATCGTTGTTGCATACAATGCTCTCAAAGAGAGCCCACGGCGAGTATACCACGAAGGACGACCCAAGTCGGGTGACGCAGTAATTTGGATGTTACAGGATTACAGTCTAGCTCCAGGGTACAAAGGTTACTTTTCGTACCCTGCGGAGGGTGTACCTCCACGAACCGTGTCTGCCATTCTGGTCATCTCCCCGGAACCAGTGGCTGATCGTGCGGTTACTATTTTCAATAGTGGAGGAGGCATCGGGGCTACCAAGTTTAGGTTGCTCGTCAAATCAGAGGACTCGGGCGAAGGGAACCCGGATGACCCTTTCACGGCAATTGCGTTCGGAAAATGGAGCACGGCTGACATGAATTAAAATACGGAAAAGCTTAGGAATCGATTTTGGAATGGAATCCAATTAAGTATTGAATCTTTTCTATGAGATATCATGAAAATAAAATGTCCCTTGTTTGGTCGCACAGTCGCACTTCATTCTTGCCTGGAATGTTCAATGAACACTCAAACTCAGGCTTACAGCCAGTTATTTAGCACAATATTGAAACGATAGATAAAAGCGAAGATATGACAAGTGAATTTGCGGCCAGGAGTGATGTCAAACTGTAACGCATCATACTTTAATGACGATAGTGGGAGTATTGACGTGCATAGCAATTATCGTCATACAAGCACAAGGTCATCAAACCGTCGAGCGTAGTCTGTTTGCAGACTGTGACGCAAAACCGATTTGATTTCTTCATCCATTCCATTGATGACGATGAGCATGCCGTTCATGCCCACATGAGTTGCCACGGTATCGCGTTATGCTGCTTCAGATCCACATCCCCGTTGTCCTCGCCAATCAATCCATCAATGTACCAGCTGTCTTCTTCCCAGCACGGGAGGAAACCAGGAAACCAATGTTAACAAACAGTTTGTCAAGACAGAGGTGGACGGAAGTAGGGTCCAGATCCTCATGGAAGCCAGCGTAGAACGAAATGTATGGTTTGTCCACTCCCTCCTGACCCTGACCCACTATGTCCAAACGGAGTTGTTCCCCCTACGACCCCATGGAGGTAATTCCAGCCTGTCAGGGCCAAACCAATGACGTCAGACACAAAGCTGGTTGACCCTCCGTACTGGCTCGTGATCATCAAATTAGTGACATTGGCCATCCCTGTCATGACAGCTTTTCTGAAATACACGGCAAACCACAAAGAGTCAACTAACGGTTAGGTTCGGATTAGAGAACAATTCGAACCAAAGCGAAACCTAGACCAAGCCGAACCGAGTTAGGTTAGACCTAAACTAAACTAAGACCAAGCGGGTCAAACATGGCCATCACAACTTTCAGTACTTTTCCCGTGGTGGGTTTTCTTTCTCCGGTGATGATTTCGTTCTTGACTTTGTGGAATTGCAGGGTGAATCCCAGCGGGTGTCGGTATTCGGATACCAGGCAAGTCCCAAGACCCGTTCAACTGCCATGTCTCCTTCGAAACTGATTTTTGAAACTGAAACTGAACACGTCCGTGATCAGTATCACAGCGTCTTCGACGGTGTCGGTGCTGTCGAGGTAGTCGTCCATAGAGTGACGAGTCAGGATCGCTGCTGCAGCTTCCGGGAACTCCTGGAACTCTTCAGCGTTCTAGGTTAGCGTTCAAATATTTGTGGACAGGAAGAACCCAGATTTTGAGCGATTCATCACTGAAACTGAGCGTTCGAACAAATGCGGCTTTTTGCCGACAAGGCCGAGAAACTGCACACACGATTAGCTACGTTGTCCCCCCCCCCCCCCCCGAGCCAGAAGTTTCCTACGGAAAGAGCTCAACTACGCGAGCTCAGCGACGGGCTGGACGATAAGTGGCGAGCTGGCACATGAATACTTCAAACAGAGGCTGCATATGCTGCATCAATCAGGGTTAATTCAGCAGGTTCACGAAAATCGTACGCGCGAATGGATCGCTGGAATCAAACCCAAGGCCAAAAATGAAATCACCAAGACAACAAGCGCTGACGGCCGGAATGACAAAGAAGATGGCCGGCAAGCGCCGACGCCGGCCACAAACATTCTGGCGGTCTTCATCGTGTACGCAATTTGCATCTCCATCGCTGCTGTAGCCTTCATTTCTGAGAGCCGTGCAATATTAGTCCTATTCGTGATGCAAGCGTTCAGGAGCGTGCGGAGTATAATTCGCTCCACGACTTGCCAATGTAAATGTACAATTAAGCACTAGTAGCTAGAATAAGTTTATTCAATGTGTACTTAAATTAGTTTCTCAGACAAAGTTTTAGTAATCTGTACATGTAATGTAATGTAACACGAAATTAAACCAAAGAAATATTTTTATTCATTTTACATGAAAGGATTAAAACTTTTAAAAAGTAAAATGCTCATTTCACTTTCACCGAGTTGAGCACAGCTGAATGTGAATTATGAGAGTATTATTTACTATCCATGTCTGAGGAGGGCTCTGCCTTGCAAAACACTCGCGAGCTGTACTGCAGTCCTAGCTTAGGGGAAAACGCATCAGAGTAATGCACGCCCAGTCGAGTTTTCTCGTGCTCCGGTGGCAGCTGGTGAAACTCGCGCTCGCATCTCTCCATATCTTCACTGGCGGCGATCTGGCTCTCAGCGACGACTCCGTCAAAGAATTCTAGCGCCGAATCGGGCCCAGATTCGGACGGGATCCGGCCGGCCACATCAATGAACACGAAAAACGAACCTGGATCCGCATGGGAGATGAGCGTGGCCAGGAAGGCGCGGGCGGCCGTTTGGTCTTCCGGGCTCCGCTTAATGATCTCGGACAGCACGTAGACGAACGTGTAAATGTGTGCTGAGGCCGAGGTTGAGTGGGCCTGGGCCAAGGCGAGGTTGTCTGTTGCGCAAATATCGACGGAGACAAACGTTGCCGTGACGATGGTCGCGGTCAGCTTGTGTCGGGCCGCCTCGGCTTGGAGCACGGGGCTCACGTGCCGGGCATAGACTTGCTCCCACCCCGCCTCCTTGTCCACGGACACGTACTCGATCCCTGACGGGCGCGGGCTCGGGCGGTCCAGGTTTTCGATTTCGCCTAGGCAGCGGACAGCCGCAAAGAGCTCGGTCCCTGGGCCGCCGCCAAGGGCCCAGATTTTCAACTGGGACGCGTGCGCGCGCGTGCGGGGGCCCGCGCGGTGCCCTTGCTCCAGCCACGCCCGCAGTAGGCGTGAGCTCTGGAAGACGGTCTGGACCAAGGAGGTGTGTGCCGGCGCGTCGTTGCGTATGTAGCCGAACATTTGCACCGCTTCCGCGTACGACGGACACGAGGCTCCGTAGTAAGTGTCACTCTGCTTCCGTCTCGCGTTGTCCACCTCCGCCTTGAAGTCGGCACGAGAATTTGGAGTATTGGGCTCGGCGAGAATTTCCCTTTCGTAACTGTCTAAAACTCGGCTCCACATTGAAAATAGGCAGACTTCATGTTCAGTTTCGACGTCGTCTCCAGCTTCGGCGTTGTCGTGGTCGCTTTGCGGCTCCATGGCAATGGCAATGGCAATGGCTCCAATACAATTAAAAACTTATATTGAGCAGAAGTTGACGAGGAAGAGAGCACACTTCAACTGAAAGTGAGTGCGTATGTGTTGCTGAAATGAGCTCGTCCGGTCGGCCGTCTGCGGTTGAGAGTCTGAAAGGGAAAAAACACTGTTGCTCTGGCATCGATCGATCGTCGATCGTCGTTCTCTCTTTCGTTTCATCAGTCCTGTCCTGTTTGGTTTGCATGGTAATACGTACGAGTAGCGTGTGGTGGGGAAAGAACCAGACACAACGGATCATCGGACAGTAATTGAGAGAATGTTCAAATAGTAACGTGTACCGTGTACAATGTACAATGTATGGTGTTCGGTGTCCCGTGTACCGTGTTGCGTGAACAAAACAAATTAGCGTGGCTGAGCTCGACAAAACCAGACGAGCCGGTCGTTAGCGAGATGAAATGAGATTTTTTCATTTTATCATTCATTTTCATCATTTTCATGGGCATTATTATGATCATGATGTATTATGATGTATGTATGCACATGCTGCATGATGTGGTGTTTTAACAGCGGAGCACTTCAGCTGAAAACTAGCAGCTCTTCGCGTGTACCCGGTAGTGTTGTTTCAGTTCCAACTACTGAGTTCCAGTTCCAGTTCCAAGCAAAATAAATGCGGTCAGTTCCAGTTTCAGTTCCAGTTCAAAAAATAAATTTTGACGGAACTGAGTTCCCACAATGGAACTGGAACTAAAACTGAATTTGGAACTGTCAGTTCCAAAATCAGTTTCATTTCCAGTTCTGAGATTTTATCCTCAGTTCCAGTTCCAGTTCCGGAACTGGAACTGGAACTGATTCAGAACTGAAATCGGAAGTGGAACTGAAACAACACTAGTACCCGGCGAAGGTCAACCGAGAGCCGATAAGGACAAGCGACAAGCACGTACGGGGAAGCCCACTTGAGCGAAGCGAATGCCACGTACGCAGTCAGTCGTCTAACCCTCAACCATACGCTTAAATAATACTTAGACCTGAGTCACCCGAGCAAATGCCACTGCAAGGTCTGCTGTTAAAAGCTAAAATGGCTTGCCTGGGCTCCCTCCGTGATCCAAAGACGTTCCTCTTCCAGTTTCTCGCCTCCTTGGCCGGGCTCTTTCTCCTGACGCAGATTTCGTCCTACTTTGGGGGAGCCGTGCGGGGTCTCGGGCTCTCGCTCGTCCTCGTCTATACGAGCTGGGAGCTCGCACTCTGGATTCAAAGGACGTACTTCCATAAGCTGGTCGAGGGGAGAGGGAGAGCGGTGCTTGTGACGGGCTGCGACTCGGGCTTCGGCCACGCCCTTGCCACCCGCCTCAACGCGGCTGGTTTCACCGTTCTCGCCGGCTGCCTGAACCCAGAGGGGCCCGGGGCCCTTGCGCTGATGAAGTCGGCCCCGCACCCGGACAACACGGTTCTAGTCGGGCTGGACGTGACGAGCGACCAAGACGTAAAGCGGGCGCTAGCCGACGTGAACGCCGCCCTCCGCAAGACGCGTACCGCCCTCTGGGCGCTAGTCAACAACGCCGGAGTGTTTGGGGCGGGTCACGTGGAGTGGGGCGGACTTGCGGAGTACCAGCGGCTCTTTGAAGTCAACGTGTTGGGCCTGGTGAGGATGAGCCGATCATTCCTGCCCCTCCTCCGCCAGAGCAAGGGGAGGCTGGTGAATGTGGCCTCGATTGCGGGAAGGATTTCCTCTCCCGGCCTCTCGGCGTACTCCATGAGCAAGCACGCGGTCGTGGCGTTCTCCAACGCGCTGAGGAGGGAGATGTTGCCATGGGGCGTGCGAGTGTGTACAATCGAACCGGCCATCTACAGGTAGGGCTAATACATAGTACATAGTCACTCTTGTGGCATGACAACTATCACTATAATGTACGCGCGCCTCGCCCCGCTTTGCAGGACTCCAATGGGCGATGGGGACGCGTTGGACAAACTCATTTCTGGCACCTGGGCCTCGACGTCTGGGCCCGTTAAGGAAGACTACGGGCTCCGTTACTTTGAGGACGTTAGGCAGTCAATGTTGGAGATGACGGCCAAAGGAAGGGATGCTTCCGAGGTTGTGGACGCGTTAATGGACGCTGTGGCTGCCGTCCAGCCTCAGATTCGCTACAAGGTATGTGGGCTGGACTATGCCGTGCTCTGGGCCCTCAGCGACTACCTCCCGTTCTCCATCATGGACCACCTGAGCAGATTCCGGAGACCAAAGACGATGCCGAAGCTTGCACATCGGGATTATAGTAAAAACACGTTTGCTGAGCCTGATTGATCCAAGATCATTGGTGTTTAAAGATGCAAAGAGAAGATGTTCGATTTACTGCATTCCAATTCCAATAAATAAGGATAATATTGCTCTTGATTTAAATTGATGTTTAGTTTAGGTTAGCCCATGCCTGCCCATGCCCATGCCAATGAAATGAATGCATGAATAAAAAACCTAAAGCTGGGGCTGTAGCTCAAAATAAAGAATGAACGGTGAATGTATTGCTTTATTGCACTTCTTGTCCTTTCTTGGCTTTCCTTGCTTGCTTGGAGCACTGCAGACGTTCAGAAGTGTAGACCTGTGTTCGCATAGCAACCGCAACGCATACACTTACACATGCACACACCGTTTGCCACGACGACGACAATTCAAAACTTGAGTGCACATTTCAGCTGCTTTGTAAATAAATGTTTGTTAAATTTGTTCAGTAATTACAACTAAAAAAAGAAGTGTATTAATTGCAAATGCAACGTGCCTTGTAAAAGGTGGAAATGGACTTGGACTTTAACATCATCGCTCACTGCGACGCAATCTCCTTTGAATGCCAAGTGTACCTACAAATGCCGGAATACACGCACCTGGAAACTCAGCCATTTGTCGTCGCAAACAGTTCGGGCATGTAAGTCTTGTAAAATTCGCAATTCGCAATTCTGTGTAGAATTTGCATTCATGCTCTACTCTTTTGTATTAATGTATTGCAATTTTCGCAATTTCAATTTGCAGAATCACGTCAGTTAGCCCCGAGGCGAAGATACTTGGAGTAAGTCGAACCAAGACGACTGGACTGAAAGCGAAAGACGTTCAGGCCTCTCACCCCTCAGTTCAGGTGGTTCAGATCCCGGACAAAAATGGGAAAGCGGACAACAGACCGGCTCGGGAAGCTCTGCTCGCAATTAGGGCTTCCGTGCAGCAGTACTTGGAGCAGACTTTCGGCGGAGGCGGAGAGAGTCCCGTTCCCGTGACCCTGGAGTTTCCTCTGAGGGACGAATTTTACCTCAACCTCAACAAAGTGGTCCTGGGAAGGATTCGCGAAGGGCCGAACCACGAAGCGCTGAGCCGCGAGCTCAAGCAGGCCAACGTGAAGCTAGAGGGCGAAGCCTGCTCTCTGTCTAGGGAGGGAGGCTTGATGGGGCGGGTGGAGACCGTCTACCGCCGATACGCTGGCCGCCTCCACAACCAGCCCTGGGAAGAGGTGCAGCTCCTGCACGGCTCTCTCTTAGTC
>JAQIUU010000397.1:0-10865 GCA_034694545.1 Mesaphorura macrochaeta
CTTTCACATTTGGAACAATTGTTCGTTCCTCTCCAATGCCAATGTTCACTGGTCGAAGTTGCTCAATCACGGGCTTGTAAACCACGTCAATTTTTGCCTGTATGGAAATATTTTTAAGCAAGGCATACATATTTAATGTATTACTCAAATTAAAATTTATTTACCTTGGACTCATCATCTCCAAATTCAGTGCTTGCTTTGAGCGTGTATTGTCCCAAATTATTCTCGGTGACATTTTGAAGTTGAAGTTTACATGTATTGTCATTTTGTAGAATTCCTTCTTTAATCAGAACATCATCTTTAAACCATTGTAGTTTTGGAGTCAGGGAGCATTTGACTTTGGCAATCAGTTCAACATTTGTTCCTTTCTCCGCAACCACACTTTCTAATTTGGTCGTTATGATTGGCCGCTTGGGTTCACTTTTGACGATGAGTTGTCCTCTGGACTCATCCTTTCCACGCGAGTTCTCCGCCGTGACCATCAGCTCACCGACTTCTTCCAGAGTCACTTCCTTTATTCGCAACGTGTTGATGATTTCCGTCTCCGACTCAC
Source organism: Mesaphorura macrochaeta (assembly GCA_034694545.1). Lineage (NCBI taxonomy): Eukaryota > Metazoa > Arthropoda > Collembola > Poduromorpha > Tullbergiidae > Mesaphorura > Mesaphorura macrochaeta. The sequence continues at coordinate 554 of JAQIUU010000397.1, forward strand.
TTTCCACAATACTTATATGAGACGATTGTTTGAGTTCGGAAGAATTCAGATACCTGCGATGAATAAATGAGAGCCAATCAGCTCAAATCCTTCTGTGTTTTGCTTGAAAGCATTTCGGGCTTACCATTTCAGAATTGGACGCGGCACACCCGAAACAGAAACCTGAACCTCCAAATTCTCCGTCTCGTAAACTTCGATGGTTTTTTCCAATCGTTTCTCAAATCTTGGGACTCCTTCCACAGTAATCGTGCACTCTGACGAGACTTGGCCCAGTTCATTCGCAGCGACACATTTCCATTTGCCAGCATCCGATGGAAGCACAACATTGAAGGTCATGTGATAAGTTTCCGAACTCGTCTTTTTGATTTTGATTCGAGCGTCTGTCGTTACTTCGTTTCCATTGTGGAAAAAAGTGACTTGTGGCTCAGGACTTCCCTTCAACTCAATCTGAACGTCCAGCGTCTCATTTTCAACAATGGTGATGTCCTTCAGCCCCTTTTTGAAAGTTGGCTTGCCTGTCAAGTATGGCAAAGATTAATTTAACTGAAGAAAGAACATGAAGAAAAGATTAAGTATTAAAAATACAAATGCGATATTACATTTTACTGTTAGCGAAGCCTCATCTTCCTCTGAGCCGTAATCATTGGACACACGCACTTTGACTTTACCACTGGCCTCAACATTTGGTATTTTGCATGTGAATGAAGCGCCATCCTCGCTCGTTCCACACTTTTTCGAGTCAATTTCGACATCTCCCAACCACCATTTAACTTTCGGTGCAGGATAAGCGTCCACTTTAATGTCAAATGTGGCTGACTCGCCTAGATTGACGACAACAGGACGCAATTTCCCTGTTATTTTTGGCGGTCGGTTGATTTTGAGCTGGCTGCCTGACTCGTCAGCGCCGTGCTCGTTAGAGACTTTTACACGGACACTGCACGAATCATCGTGAACCAAACCCTTGATGATTAATTTGTGCTTCTTGCCATCACTTTTGATTTCATATTTCTTGGATTTCTCAATCATTTTCCCATTAATTTCCCACACAACTTTAGGTTCAGGCTCTCCGGAAACTTCGATTTCGAATTCGGCGTCTTCGCCAATATTTTTGACCGTCGTTTCTTGTAATGATTTGGTGATTTTGGCTCCTTCGTTAACATTGACTGTGGTGAACTGTGCCATTTGCCCAAGTTCGTTTGAGGCTGTGATTGAGTACGAACCAGCGTCCTGCAACTCAGCTTTCGAGATTGTGAGCGTTGATCCTTCGATTGCAAAGTGTTTGTTGGCTTGAATCAATTTGCCATCCTTATACCACTTGATAGTTGGCGCAGGACTGCACTCAACTTTTGCCTCGAGCTTCAACGGAGCGTCCTTCAACACGTTGACCACTTCCTCCAATTTCTTTGAAAATGTGGGCGGAGATTTGATGCTCATCATGCATTTTGAATCACAGACGCCGAGTTCGTTTGAAGCAACAACTTTGTATTGCCCAGCATGAGCTTTATCAACGTTCTTAATGATGAGAGTTACGTCTTCATTCTCCTGAATAAGTTTAAAATTAGCAGTGTTAATGTCGAGCTCCTGTGCCGAGTCTTTATGGAACCACTTGAGAGTCGGACGAGGAAACCCGTCAACTTTTAACTCCAGCATGGCGGAACCGTTCAGATTGACTTCAATTGGTGACAATTCTGTGATGATGCACGGAGCCTTCGGTTCTTTAAGCAGTTGGTGGACAGCGCCCTGAACAGTTAACTCGGCACTGCAGGATATTCTTCCTGAACTCGTCGTTCCCACGCATGTGTAAAGTCCCGCGTCACCTGGGTCGACATGCTGAAACAATAACGCCAAACTCTGATCTTCGTCTCTGAAGTGCACTTTGAAGCGTTCTTCAGGTGAAAATACGTGACCATCTTTGAACCATTGGAAGCAGGCGTCTGCTGAAGTGTCATCGTCGTCAGGCATCTTCAACTGCTTCTCAACTGCAATATTTAACACAGCGTTTAAATTTAAGATAAAGAAATCTAATTAATATTGTTTAAGAAACTCACCGACAACTTTAATGTCTGCCTGGAACTCGTCAGACCCAAAAACATTCTTCGCGACGCCTGCAGATGTTTGTGAAGGAGATTTAATACGTACACATATTTGAATAAAGATTAAATCAATGATTTGTTGTGCAATGATTACATTTGTAGGTTCCGCCGTCCTCTGGCTTAACCTCATGAATAATTAGCTCTTCTCCGTCAAATACATGGTTATCGTCATTCTTGAGAAGCACGCCGTCTTTAAATCTGTTCAATTCAGAAAATTTAGAAGTTTAAGCAATGGTGACAAGGTTAAAGTGCTTACATTTGTAGTTGAGGGTCTGGGTCTCCTTTCGCATGTATCATGAGACAAACAGTGCTGCTTTCAATGAGTTCCGTGTCTGGGAACTTTACAATAAACGATGGTTTGTTGTCCAAAGCCTTTTGTTTCCTCTCTTCGGGTGTCACTAAAGTCATACCGGCGAGAGTCAAATTTACTTTCATGGCATGGCTAACACTAACACGGTTAAGTAGGAAGTAGGTTTTTAACTCGACTTACTTTCATGAACGACGAGTTGTCCTGAGCAGAGAGCTTGCTTTGTGCCGTCAGGGTCAACAACTCTTGCTATACAGAAACACACAATGCAACGTCAACAAGTGAGCATGTCATACCGGTGAGAAAAGGGGCAATGTGAGAAATGTGTGAAGGGACGCTCGGACACTAACTGACCAGAATAAAGGCCGCTGTCTTCATCTCTGCAGTTGTGTAAAACCAGCTTGTGTACATTCTGTAAACTCGTAATCTTGACACGATCTGCGAGTCGATCATCCAATGTGCGATTATCTTTCAACCAGGTTACGACAGCGGGCGTTCTCGTCTTAACCTGAAATGTCGCCGAATCTCCAGCTGCCCGCACAGAAATTAACAGTTAGAAAATAACAAAGATAACTAGAATGTAAATATTGCAAAATGGATTCGTTGGCTTACGTTCGACCTGTGTGGATTTGACTGGTATGCTAATGAGCTCCGATATGGAAGAACGACGTTCACCAGCCATATTTGTTTTGGATTCAGATTTCTTTTGTGACACGTTGATAACAGAGCTATCTCGCCTCAGAGAGTTTTTGCGTTGTTGCTCCTCCGAAAGCTCGATTAACTTTTCCTCAGATTCTTGTAAATCTGTTCTAGTTTCATCCTGCGTAAATACGACACGATTAACGTTAGTGCAGAAGTTGTGAAGCATGAGAGAGGGCATTTGACTGAATTGAGTTCAAACCTTTGATTGTGAAGTTGGTTTGGGCGAATCGGGAGTGGCTGTGGCCGGAGTCTCTGATTCAGAAGTGACTTTTTTAGAACTAGATCCACGTGTCAAAACTTCTGCCGAATCTTTTTGAATCTCATCGATCGCATCGGAGTCTTCTGTGTTCTTCTCTACAACGGTGCTCTGACTTTGACTCGGAGATGTCTCCTCAGGCCTTGAAGGTGGTCTTAAATCGAAACGTGCGTCCTCGGCTAAACAAGGCACAGTAGAATTTGTAAAACATTAATCGTGTGGTTAAGATCTTTGGATTTTTCTGTCTGAAGCAGCCTTACTTGAGCACCCTTTAATGTGTTTAAACCAATCAGTAGTTATCACAGTCGAGACATTTTGCAAAGTGCACTTTGTCGATCCAGCATTCAACTCAAACGATGCAACGTGATCATTTTTGAATTCCACATTGTTGATATCAACTCCAGCTAACTAATATCAAATTAAATCACTGGATGTGAGACATATGTGACAATTATTTAAGGGGATTTGCTTACCTTGATCAGATCCTTCGCTATAAATATTGACCTTTCTGGCGAGACACGACGAACTTTGGTCACCAGAATATTGTCCTTGAAGAGGAACAAGTAGCGTTCTTGTGTCTTTCCGGTCGCCTCCTGCGTTACACTGAACCAGTCCTGAACATCACCAAAGCTTAGTTACACGTTATTTTCTATTTTCGTTGACTATTCTAAGCTAAAGCAGAGTTCGATTTCATTCGTACGTGCTTGATTAGCTTTCCCAGTCGTCTCAAATCGCCTGAGAATCCTTCGATTGACTGAAGAAAGTCGTCGTTCTGACTCGGTTCCAAGGTTTCGATAAAGTCCACTGCTCGATGCAAGTCTGGATGTGGAGAAAGGCTGTTGAGGTCGGACAGAATCACTTTGTAGTCGACGAGACGCTGAATCGGAAGGTGAAGCTGAGAAACTAATTGTTGCTGCTTCGAATCTTCTGTCAACTCCTACGGTTAAAATGATGAATAGAATTAGCGAGTTGTGGCACTTATTTAGATATGAACCACTTGACCAACTGCACTCTGCACACTAGCTATAAAATACAAAGCCTACAACGCAGGGTTGAATTGAAGCTCTAGCTAGTTGGTAGTGGCCGAGTTCATAATATGTTCCATTTGTAATGTGATATACCCTTGGCCCACATACTCCACATACTTTCCTATTCTTCACCGCTTAGCGTTTAGTGTTTAGAACAGGCAGAAAGAAATGTACAAAAATTCTCATCTCGAATCTAGAAGCTCGGAGTGTTTGCAAAGATCAGATCGCGCATTCTGGCTGGCCTTATGAAAGAAGGCAAAAGAGAAGATTTTCGCAACACCAGATTTTGGACTTGATCAGCCAAATATAGAAACGAACCCGCAAACTATAATTAGATTTTACGTGTAAGAATATAAGCTTCAAGAGTGCCAAAATAAATTGTTCAATGAGTCACGGAGGACGAGCCAAAATGAATGAGGAAACATTTACGCGTACGCTAAAGCCGCGTACGCTCTTACTCTTCTTTTTTCTTATTCTACTCTATCAGTTAGTCGCAGCCATATAGTCGTACTATTCGTCAAAAGGTGACGGTGATGCGCATTTCCGGATTCTTCTGATTTTATGTACAGGCATGCTTAGGCGGTTAGGTAGGCGTTGCGGGTAGCTTTAAGAGATATGGTACGACGAATGACCTTCGAGTGGGCCTTCATCTTGGATTTTCGTTTGGTTACTTGAGTACATGCATATCCAAAGATAGTTATCTATACACATACTCAATTCATTCAGTAACTCACCTCCAAGAATGCGTTGACGTCTGGATTTTCTTCCAGGTACTGATTAACGTGCACCAAATGTTTGTAGTATTGCATGTGTTTGTCAAAATCTCGTTCCAGTCTCATGAATGTGCGTCCGACCGTTTTTGGCAAATTATCTTCGTCATCCGCTGCGTACTTCAACCCCTCCATCAAAACCCTGCAGAGCGCAATAAGAAGATAACAATGAACACTTCAGCCCTTCATTTTGTTTGGACTGGGGCAACATGCGACACTTGCCTTTTGTGAAAGTCTAAAATGTCATTCAGGTTTTTAAATATCGAGTCTGCATGATGTGAGAATCTGGATTTCAGGAGTGGCTGATAAAATGAGGCGTTGATGGTCTCGATGTCCTGAATGAACTCTTTTTCAGTCTCGATGAGTTCGTCCACGATGTTCAAGCACGTGACAGTGGTCGGGACACGTTTTGATTCACTCGTGCTGGTCGAGGTTTCCAACATGGAGCTGGACGAATTGACGGCTTTGACCACTTGTTCAGCAACTTCTTCACGGTCGTACGTCTCTGATTGAGACGACTCCTCTTGAAACGAACTTCGACCACTTCCACTCCTCTGTTGATGGTGTTTCGGTGGACGAACAGAGATTTTATATTTGGCTGCTGACGAATCCAGACAACTCGTCGTCCGAAGGCTGGAATCAAAACTGTAAAACAAATTGACAAAATTATGTCACGCGTGGTTGTGTTGGACATGCACACGTTTGCGCTTGTGGATCAGAGAGTTTACGGTTTACGCACAAGTCCTCATTTGCTTCGATGGGCGGTGTTTGAGGAAGTTCAGTAATGCTGACTCGATGGTCGTCATTTCCCTCTCCTCGGATCTGTACAACAAAAATTTACTGCATTAGACTATAGGCATTAATTCGCATTTGCGCATTTAGTTAATTCCGAGCTCAATGCTCAATGCATTGCTGCTTTGTGTATTCAATGTATGGGACTCCACATTATCACAATTGAAGTATACCTCCGCATGAAAAGGGTTGGAATGTGTGCTATTTATTGCAAAATTCTTGAGCTGAATGCTAGGTCGATGCGAGACGATGGAATTTCTCACGAGGTTATGGCAAATGGCCGCATTTTCCGTGGTCGGAAGCCTATCCGTTTGTATTGTACTTAATTCGCTTTCGATGAGCAACTGAATCTCTTGATTCAACAAATCGCTGTAGTTTTCAATTTCTATCGATGCATTTTCTGAACCATTTGTGCCGTTTGGTGGTGAGCTTGAGTCGCTGACGCTGACTTTACGCTGGCGCTGAGCTGCGTAATCTTTTAGCTTGACAGGCTTAATGTTCAGGTAATCGTCGGAACCCTCGTCACTGTCGATTTCGATGTCAGTCGCAAAACTCTGGACCAAAATGGACCACTTGAGTGCACTGTCGTCACTTTGAGCAAGCTTCTCTTCAATAATCATGTCCTCAGCCACGAAATGAAGACCTTCGTCTGTGGAAACGATCTTCGACCCCGAGAACTTGAGCCCATCGTCAGATTTCTCAACTTTGCCAGGTACAAAGTGGACATCTTCGTTGACTTCAAACACGATGCCAGGAATAAACTTGAGCACGTCTTCAGACTTGTTGCTTCCTCCTCTCGTTCTCAGAACTTGTCCTGGGATAAAAACTGGTTTCGCCATTCCTTCCACATTGATCAATTGACCAGGAATGAACCTGCAGAATCGAGAAAACAAATAACGAATTAATTTACAATCGATCTGGCCAGGAATGCATATGAAATGAGTATTTTGGCATTCTCTGTCATTTATTTACCTTGGGCCGAATGTTTTGGTTTTCATAATTTGGCCTGGGATTAATTTGCCGTTCAAGTACTGACATGAGGCGACGGGTGTGCTCGGTGTTTGAGGTACTTGTCCACGTCTGTCACCTGGGTCCAATAATTGGTCTTTTTGTGTAAATGTGAATGGTGATGGCGTGGCTCTTGTTGAGGCGGGCTCCAAACCAAGCTTCAGGTTATTTCTATCAAATTTCTTCCTCAGTCTTTCCACTTTGTCTAAATCAGGTTCAATTTTGGCGAGAGCGTCCAGCTCATCCTCATCTGCTTTGGAGTTGAGTGCTTCGAAGACGTTTCTTCTTGTGAGTTGTTGGCGGGCAGGTGAAGGACCTGCCCCAGGCTTAATTCTACCTGCTTTGGATGTGGCTGGCGGGTTGAAGAAGTCAAGCGAGATGTCTTTGGTTTCCCACCGTTGTTTGTTCTTCCTCATAATCTGGACAGTCTTTGAGTCTCTTGCGATGCGCATGTCTGTGATTCCGCCATTGACGATCAGTTGTTCGATGGTTGAAGGGAGGAGGAGGACGAGATCACGGATTTTATAAAAATATTCCAGCTCTGAGCTCTCTCCGATTTGGTACGCTTTGTTTTGGCCGAGGTCACTGAACGAGACGGGAGGCGGTTTGAGTAAATAATAAATCGGAATGTAATTCGGCTTCTGCGAGAGCTTCTTTGCTTCTGCGGGTGAAATGGGCGGCAGAAGTGGGAAATAACTGTGACACTTTGGAATGAATTTGGATTTGCCTGTAATTCGACAGATTTCCACCGACTGGAAAGACATTCTGTCGCCTATCGTCGTCGGTGGTCTTTTTCACTCACAACTCACAAGGTATCAATCAAGGGAAAGTACGACAAGGGTGAAAGTGAAAGGTGATAAGGTTCGCTGAAGTTGTAAAGGACAAGATTAGGAAGATTGTGACTGAGGAGTTGAGGAGGGAAAGGAAAGGTTGAAGGTTGAGGAGGCTAACTGACGACAGAATGCGACCAACGCGACCGACCGACCGAGTCACACACCAAGCACCACTTAAATGAGGATGAGCGATGACGCAGGAGGAAGTGTTTAAGTTTAGTGTTGGCTGCATGGTTAAAGAAAGAGAGTTCATTTCATTCCAAACAACCGAGCATGAGCATGAACATGAACATCGTCGCTAGTTTCACTATGAGTCTAGGAGCCAAACAACGTAAGAAAAGAAAACGTGTGTCTTTTCAGGAAGAAAAATGCTCAAGATTCGTCTAATTGAGTTGCGCCGTGCATCACATGGACATGGACATGAAAAGGAACGATGAACGTAAAGATTAAAGAACCGACGACTGAACTATAAAGTATAAAGGTAGTTAAGTACGAGAAGAATCAAAGCTTTCTCGTTGTCTGAGGCAAGAAGGCTGATGGCGATGTGGAGTCTGTGTATTGATATTGCTATGAAGTATGAACACTTCTACTGCAAAGGTATACGATGAACGGAGATGAGAAAGCAGAAAGTTGCTAAAATTAGAGTATTGAATCAAGAAGTGTAAAAATAGATACATTATGTCAGAACAAACCACGTCTACGTTCGTGCTCGGTCGTCTTCTTGAGTATTGAGTGAGAACCGAAAACCGAAAACCGAACCATCATGGATCATGGATCATAACTCATCAACTCAAGATCACGGATCACCTTTCGGAAATGAGAAATGGAAAAATGTAATTTCACGCGTCACAAATGCACGACATCCGCAAAGCAGCATTCGGACAACTGCTCAATCAGCGTTCAATGTCTAAACTACAATGTCACCTTTCTCGTTTGCAAATTGATTGTGGTCGAATGAAAGATGACTCCAAGTTTCAAAACCAAAACCATAAATTTAAAAAATTGGCAGAGTTTGCAGAAAAGCGTGAGCCATTTGACCGATGGACGTTTTAAAATGGCATGGCATATCTAGAGAAAGGTGAACATCCTACGAAGACAACGAAGCGAAGCGAAAGACCGAAACTGATGCTGATGCCATTATTTGCCATTTCGTGGGTGTATTTTGCGTTCCGTCTCCTCTCGTATGTCGTATTGCACTAATTCAACGATTGAATGAAAGTGCTTTGGGATATCGGATTGGATTTCTGCCCAAATTTTATGCAACGCGGCTCAGAAATGGTAAGCAGAGAGCGGCCAACTTCCACGAAAAAATCCACATCGCAATTTTTGTAGTGAAAAGAATATATGAGCGATGGAAATGAACGCAATGAGGGCAGCAAATTATGAAAATTGAGTTTCTCTCTCACGCTATTCGTCTATTCGTGACGTGAATCGCTGTAGAACAATTAATTGGGTTTGGGAATTTTGCATTGCATTAATTTTTACGTCTTTTCACCGTTCCCGGTGATGAGAAGCGAGTCAAGCAAGTTGTATAGAAGACTTACGGGTTGTCGATGGTGTCTGCCAGATCCAGTTCCTTCGTTTCCGTACTCAATAAATGAAGACGAGGAGTAAGAATCACCCGACACGTCTAGGATTCAATTTTTAAAACATTAGTATGACCACGTCAGTCATACTCGATAATGCAGTAAACCTGGCTTCGTTGTTTTTGTGGACTAACCTTCGTGATATTTTGTTGCCGAAAATTGAGACGTGCGACTGACGGGTTCTTCTCCTCCGAAGCGAACTGTCGATTGGCTAAAATGCTGAACAGTAGAAATTTTGGTGACTCTTCGCGACATGGCGATTGTGGAAAAGGAAATTTAGAAAATTGTTTATGGGGTTACTTTTCACTCTACAAGCACAGCACAGCGACGCAGGTTGAGGCTTGTACCCTTCTGGTCGGTGAGGCGGTTGATGAGCAGACGCAGAAGGCAGAAGTCTATCATTTCCAATTTCTAACTGAGCACGCGATCATTATTTACATGTGGACCAAAGCAGCCAGACACGGCTGACACGGATTCATTTCCATTTTGCATGTTATTTTTGTTCTGTGCTTCAGTTCAACATTAAGACAGCGTTAAAGCAGTATTAGTATTAGCATTCACATGTTGGCGATGGCGAGTTGGCGGTTTCTTGCTTTTAGGTGAACTGAACAGTTGCGAGCGATTTGCTCTAAATTCTAGATCAACTCGTCATCATCGCAAAATCATCTTGTTTATCGTTACGTAAGCATAAGCATAGAGAAAAGCGACCAAGACGAACGACGAAGACGAAGAGAGAAGCCAAAGTAAAAAGTACAGCGCGTGGGTGAACGAATTTCTGTTCCAACTTCCAACCGGAACAACAGTCTTCTTAGCATTCTGTTCTGGCGTTGGCAGCATGACTGCATACTGCATGACATAAGAATTAGCTGTGTGTCCGTGAAAATGAAGATGAAGTCGAGGCCGTCTTCTATGGAGGGGGATTAGGGACAAAATACAC
>JAQIUU010000398.1:0-10860 GCA_034694545.1 Mesaphorura macrochaeta
TTCTCTCTCTTACATGGACAGGACGAGAGGAATTCGACCAGACAGACGGCTAGACTAAATTTAGACATCGAAATATGACAAACAAGTAACATAAATTTGACGTGTACGGCTTAACATACATTTGCATAGAAACTACAAATAAAGATTTTGACTTGGAAATCCTCTTCATTTGCTCCTCTTCATTTCTTCTGTACGGCAATCAACATGTGCTAATAAAACAAGACGACACCATCAACCAGTGAATAGACAAATAAGTGAATAAGTGAATAGTGTGTACCAGTGTAGTGTGGTGAAGTGAAGTTGTATGAGTAGCAATCGACAGAGTTTATAGTTTATTGCTTTTATACTCTCTTTATTAGCAAATTAATAAAGACATAAGCACATTAATGCTTATAGTTTTGGTTACAAGTTGCGGGTTGCGTAAAATTTCCCCACCCTGCCGCCCTCGTTCCTATCCTAGGAACTTTCCCAGGCAAATTGTTATCCCTAAAAATGTTCCAAAACATTTTGCTCGCCAAAATATATTTTGTCCCAGCTTGCCCCACGTCACTCAAATTTTGCCATCCTGCAACTTCTTATATGTTAGCAAAAACCGTCCGCCGTATCTTTTTTAATCCGTCACCGCAACGTTCAACTTTCGCGAGCTGCATTTTTGGGTTCCTAATATCCATACTTCTCTGCCGGCAAGCTCGTCAACAATTAACGGACTTACTTACTGCGCTGTTGTACCAGATGTGCTTTCGTGATCATGGCTCGATTTGAGACTTTATTAATTTTATAGTTTATTAGTATTTGCATTTGCGTTATTCCTTTGCAGTTGTGTTGTGAGTGTGTTTGTGTATTTATATTGATTTTTGTATTTCTATTTCAATTCAATTTGTATTTAGTTTTGTATTTTAATTTCTTAAATTTTAAAACACCCGCTTTAATTCTGGGACGTAAGGGGAAGGTTAGTTTAGGCGATGACGGTGTCGAGTCAAGGCATGCAAAATGGATGCGCCTGAATAGACAAGACTCATCAACCACATCGGAAGAACAACGACGAGACACCGCGAAAAGAAAGATTGCCCGTCAAAATCAAGAACTGCGACAGCGCGACGCTACTCAAAGGACAAAGAAACGTGAAGATCAAGAAATTAGACAGCGTGAACAAGAGGTGAATACTAGTCAAAGAAACAAGAAGCGTCAGGGAAAAACAAATACGGCAGCGCGAGCAAGAGCCACAAGTCAGAGAAACAAGAAGCGCCAAGATCAGGAAATACGACAGCGTGACCAAGAATCCAACACCAAACAAAAACGGAATATTGAAGAAAATCGCACACGTGAAAATGTTAGTGTTCACATAAGTTATTTCGATTTGCTGTTCCAAACTGGCGTATTTCTTTACACATAGGTAAGTCGACAGCTTGGGATTGCATAATTTGAGCAGCTATTGATACAGTACAAGGACGAAATTGAAGATGGCTGTTCCGGCGCTAGCAGCGCCATCACGAGAATATTTAGTCCTTTCATTTGCAGTTTTCTTCATCGTGCTATCACTAAACGACTTTTTACATTCACATTCGGCTTTTCACTCAAGTAGCCTGCAGTAGCGTTCAAATAGCCTGCATAGCCTGCAGTCTCAAGTCTTGAGACTTATGGGCCCAAGCTCTTATTCTTTTACTCAACCACGCTACACTCATACTCTTTACTCATGTGCACGGCAGCAACACAGTATGACGTAGTTAGCCTTTAACGTAAAGTAAAGTCGTGTGAGTTCCTTCCTTTCTGGCTACTCCATACTGATGCATTCATTCACCCAGCAGAGTTCGAGACGTCGACAACTGCCACGACATACGCACTTGCTTCGAGTAACGTTAAAGATTCACAGTTTATTTTGTAATTAGCATTTAAGTCGGATTTCAATAAATCACCCAGTACAATTAATTGCCTCGCGACTCAGCAGTGTGTTATCTACCGGGAAGAATCATTCAGCCATGCATTTGATCAGTTTAGGTTAGGTTAGGTTCAGTTAATCAGTCATCGGCAATCAGTAATTTAGCATCGGAGATCAGGAGCATCGTCCACTCCAGTTGCCGTTCATCAGTTCTGTTCAGCATTTCAATCCAGTACTCATCGTTCACGTAATCAATCAGCGTTCACTACAAGCAGCAGCCAAGCAGAAGTGGACCAGCATCCAGCCAGCCAGTCAGGCATTCAGGCAGTCGGGTATCATTAAGCACCACTAGGTTCTCTAATCAGTCATAGGGGTCAAATCTTCTTTGAGTATTACAGTCCTCTCCTTATCATCGGTCCGAGGATTTGACTACCATAATTTTAGAACCAGCGACAGTAGCACACGTGTACAATGGCCCACACCATATTTGTGGCTCATGCGGAAGACTTTGGTTCAAGCGCTCGGTGACACACATAACAAGACAAAAATTAGACAGCTTTCGCTGCAGTGAGCAACTAGTAAACAATTTATTGCAAGAATCAAATCAATTATGTTCCACATGTCTCGCCGCCGCAAGATCCAAACGGCTTCCTCGACTGAACTTATCAAACGGATTCAGCTTACCAGTAATCCCAGGCACATTGGGAAGCCTAACTGAACTGCGACAACGGCTGGTGTCAACCAGGCTACCATATCTCCAAATTAGGCCAGTTGGAATTACGCAGTCATACCGTCTAAAAGGTAATATTATCCATCTCTCTGGGAATGAGACACAATTGGAACTTCTTTGCATTATGTCGGAAATGTCAACATCATGATTTGGATACCTGCGCTAAGGTACTTCCTGGAAACATGAACGATGCAAGAGTGGTTGAGGTGCAATTGAAGAGAAGAATGGCGGATAAAAGATCGTATACCCATGAAACGGTGCGACCTCAACTAGTGCAAGAGGGAGCTCGTTACCTCTGTAGCACAGAACTTTATCGACGTCACGGAGTAATTTTCTCAGAGGAATGGGATCTAAACAATGGCATAACCCAAGAACAACTTTGCGAAGACTTGGAAAACACAACCATTAATGAGGCTGATACCGATGAGTTGAGTCATGAATATAGTGAGGAAGAAGAAGAGCCATTAAATCCAGGCAAGATTATTGCGTGTGTTCTTATGAAGTATCGTTAGCCTTACTAACATGCCCTTATAGGTGCAGATGAAACCTTAATCTTGAAAGAAGAACCTACGGTCGTACGAGTTGCACCTGGTGATGGGAAGCAACCAACACCTTGGCTTGCAGATCTAGACGCTGAACAGTTATCGTTTTATATGTACAGTGTGAGTTTTAGAAGACCGTACATAGCAAATCTGGTTAAGGGGTGTTTACACCCAACTTTAAGTAATGCTGTACCACATTACTTAGCTAACTTAGAGAGGGCACGCCAAAATCGGGTGTAAACACCCCTTAACCAGGGTTACTATGGACTTCCTATGTACTGTCTTCTAAAACTCACACTGTATATGTGGAGGCATACCAAGAAAACACAACGCAGATCTCAAAATATCATCATCCGACATCATTAAAAGTGAAAAAGGAATGTTTGACAGAAGGAGCTGCAAACCACAAAAAGTTCTATATTCGGCAAAGCTTTTTTAAAACTTAAAGACGTCGAAGCCATCAATATTTGTCTTCGAAAGAAAAGACAATCATACAAAGCGTCGGATCTTACTAACGAAGGTAACGTCGATACCTTGGTGAATCATGCCGACGGATTCCGAATACTGAAGGATATACGATCATCACCAGCCTTCTGGCAAGCCCAGCAAAGGAGGGTTCTGGCACTAATTCGTCAGGTACGTTGTAACGAAATTTGCAAATTCAGAATTTCTTCTACCAAGTCTTATTGAATTGCAGACAACCTTGCCGACCGCCTTCATAACATTCAGCGCTGCTGAAACAAAATGGCCAGAATTGCTTGCATGCTTAAAAAAGGTAAGGTAAAAAAGGTCAGAAAGACATCAGTTACGAAGAGGCTCTGTCGATGCCGTTTGCGGAGAAAGCCCAACTACTCCTAGAAGACCCAGTAACCGACGCACGATACTTTGATCATCGATTCAGAAGTATGTTCAAGCTCCTCACCAATAAGAAGAATGGAGTGTTCGCGCCATTTGATCTACAGGATTTTTACTTCAAAAATGAATTCGTCCACAGGTAAAGTTGTGATACTAGGAAAAGTTGCAGAATAAGTAAAGCTATTCCATTACCACCAGGGGTGCGCCGCACAACCACGGCTTTGTTTGGCTGAACAACGCATCCATCTACAACAAAGAAGATCCAAACTCAGAAACTGCAAGTGTAGAATTTATAGATAAATTCCTTATATGCAAATGATTTGAAGACAACGAACTTGATGAAGTCATCCACTATCAAATTCACCAGCATACTCACACCTGTAAGCAGAAGACAAAAGCCGGAGGCTGGAAATGTCGATTTAATCTTCCGCAACCTCCAATGCCATCAACAACAATCCTGTCCCCATTGCCAAAAGAACATGTAGAGTACGGCAGAGCGAAGAAAAATTTCGATATTTCGAATATATGCAACACTAGCTGGATTTGGCATAGATTTTTTGGAAGACATTCCGTTTGACACATTTCTAATTCGTTTGGGGTTAACGGCGCAAGACTACTTGTTGGCCATCAGGACATCAATTCCTCGAGAGAAAGCTTTTTTATGGCGGAAGACATGTGAAGCTTACATCACGCATATAACGAACCACTATTGAAAGCATGGAAAGCAAACATGGACATTCAGTTCGTCTTGGATGCCTTCTCATGTGTGAATTACTGCACAAGCTACTTAACCAAGTCCTATTGGGGCCTTACCAAATTGATCATGGACGTGCAAGCAGTACTGAAGGTTAGGTTAGGTTAGGTTAGGAACAGGAACTAAACAAATTCATCAACGCCTCGGAGATATCAGCCGTGGATGGAGCATATTTGGTACTTGGTCAACCACTGACCTTCTGCAGCAGAGACGAAATCTTAATTCTAATTGAAGGAGCGATGTTTTTGACCTATAGCTCAGAAAACGGTGATAGCTAGGGAGAAACGGGTTTCACCACCGTGTTCAGGACCTCTGGCGGCAGGTTTGTAGCCACAAAAAACCCGGGTTTCGGTGAAAAATTTTTCCGGGTATTGCGGGTACTCACGTCACACCCCATCTACACCTTAAAGGAAAGAGGTTTGTATGTAAGTCTATAGCTCGAAAACTGTGATAGATAGGGGAAAACCGATTTCACCACCGTGCTCAGGACCGCGACAGGCAGGTTAGGTTAGCCACAAAAAACCCGGGGTTCGGTGACACGAGCAGCTATCACACTTATTATGAACCTCGTGCATTTTGGTTTGGAATAATTTTTAAGTAAGTGGCTCAGCCGCAAAAAACACAATCCGCAGTCACCGGAGTCCGGTGACCAGGGGCAGCTAGTTTTCATTAATTCAAGCCTTCCAGAAGAACGGGTTCACTTAGTAAGTTGCTATTTAAGTTGTCTTGAGTAAGTACCGTCATAACTTCATGATGTCATAGGTGAAAGCGAAAAAGGAACTTGAGCGACTTGATCCTGATTCCGAAGATATCTATGTTAAAGATCAGCTATCTTCGTACAAGCATAGACCTGAAGAGATGGCTGATACCTGTTTGGCTGACTTCTCTGCAAACTACCAATTCGTAAGAAAGACAGTAAATTCTAGCGCTCTCCCCTTACTTGATGGTTCTGGATACGTGATTCGGATTAATATTCGAAAGGTCAGTATACCGAAACTACGAGCTCACTGACAGACTTTTCTTGACTAACTTTTTCTTTCAAACAGATAATCAGATATCGAAGATACAACAAGGAAAAGGATCCTGCGAATTATGCTCGTGAACAGATGATGCTGTATCGGCCTAACTGTAACAGAAAAAGCCAAATTGCTCGACCTGGATCATCAAGAAAAATTAACTTCATGTTATGCCACGATCGTCAAGAACAGAAGTAAATTTGATCCAAGACGCACAAATGGCGAAATCGAAGAACTGGCCCAACAAGCTGAAGGCGAATTACCGAACTACTAACATCAACAACTGGATGATCCCGGTTATGAGACCGACATTTACCAGAGCATGGGGAAGGCAAAAGCTGCGAAGAAGTTAGCCGCTAACCTAACCTAACCGATTTTCTTTCTAAACTAACCGATCAACCGAACGTGAGTACAAGCCCTAAACGAAAAACAAAGATATTTCCTACACTTTTTTCATCGGACCAAAACAAACAAACCGCAAACATTCGATTATATTGCTGGTCACTCTGGTGTTTTCATTCTACACGATTCTACAAAGCCAGGGCAACATTGGGTCGGAATTGTGATCAAGACGAACACGATTCACTTCATGTGCTCTTATGGAATTCCAATGAGTAAGTATGGAACTCATTTTAAAAACTTTGCGAAACGACTTGGGAAAGTGATTGTGCAACGACAAATATGTGTTCAAGCTGACGGATCTGATGCTTGTGGACAATACGCGCTTTATTATTTGTACTGCAAATTCCAAAATCGACATTTTTATTGTAACTTTTCAAATAATAAAGTTAATAATGATTCGTACGTAAGAAAATTCATGTACAAATACAAAAAATGTGTCGATTCAAATAAGAATTCGCAAACTTGCTGCAAAAAAGAATAAAAATTATTTAAAAACAATCCATTTTCTCGACAGTTTCTTCAAATTTTTCCTGATCCCTTTTCCGCGTTGCGATTTTCTTTGTACTTTCGCGCCTGTGCGATATTGATACTGACGTGAAGGTGGATTTTTACGTAAGCGTGATTCCGTTGGAGATCGCTCGACGACAGCTGGCTGTTTTTTCTTTTTTTTCGCCGACCCCGGACGATCCTCCACGTCCACATTTTCATCCGCGTTTTCTTCAAGATTTTCCCAATTATAATTCGAACTGTGAGGTGGCGTTGTAAACATTGTTTCGTCAGGTTCAGTCATATTATCCTCAACTTCACTTTTAACCAATGTGGACCTAGGTCTAGCAGTTTTGTGTCGTCGCCGAACCATCGTCTTCACCTTTCTAGACTGTTTTACGGAAGGTAAACTCGGAGGGAACATTCCCTCCAATCCGTCAATAACATTGACGTTAAGAGGTTTTGCCTCCTCTTCCAGTTTTCTTCTCGACAAGTTTCTCACAGCGTCCTGGTAGAGCATATTTCGAAGTTCAGGTGGTAATGGTAGCGAGAGAGCATCTTCTCGTTTCTGCTTCAGATAGTCATTGTAATCCTCGTCTTGCTTTATGAGCTTCTGGTATAAATGTGTAGGAAGTACAGTCATTTTCTTCGCCATACTCATCGTGAAAATAGAGACGGTAGAATTGAACTGAGAGCAGATAGTCCAGTCCGTGGCGAGAATTGGAAGAGCGCCTCCGGTTTGAAGTAAAAGAGCTCTTTTTGTTTCGATCGAATCAGGCGCGTAGGCTATGTTTAGTTTTAGGTTAGGTTAACCTAACCAAAACCAACAATTTGGGATGGACTTAGCTGATTTAGGGAAAAAGCGCTCAAGAGACAACCTAAAACAGAAGTATATTCTCGTAATGATTGATATGTTTTCACGTAAAGCTTGGATTGAATCGACGTCGGGGAAAACTGGACCAAAAGTGGCAGCGGCAATTGAGAAAATCCTGAGTAGATGTGGTTATAGACCGTCCAGAATTCATTCCGACTTCGGTCGCGAATTCTACAACCGATGGGTTTCTAAAATTTTAGAACCGAGGAATATCAAGTTGTATCAAGTTGGGAGGAACGGAAAAACACAAACAGCTGTTTTTGCGCTCACTGGTTTTTAATTAATTGACCAGTCGAACCACCGATTTTATTTGTAATTTTTATCAGCAAGCCTGCTTTTAGTGGTGCTACCACCGACGATATTGTTTTTAGTGGATTTAGCTGGTTAGTTTTTCCGTTTCAGTGGTTTCTAGAATTTGAACTGTTTTTATGTATGTGTACTGACTCTCGGGATTCCTGTACTGGATTCGTCATTCTGTCTTTCTACTTGTGACAACGCGCATGTCCTGGCTGACCAGTCACACTTTGGTTGGCCAAACCTCCTTTGGCAGCGGGACATGCGCCCCCAGCGGGCAAGTCAACATCCGTCCCCAATTTTCTAGCTTTCTTATGTGGTCAAATTGTGCTGATTGCTAATGCATAATTTTTTAATGCCATGTCCGTCCCCCGAGGCCCCAATCCTGCAGCTGTCGCTCTTCTGGACAGTGCTCGTCAGTGGCTCCGCCTCAACCTGGAATACCGAGATGGGGAGGTGGATAAAGCAGAGGTACACCGCCGCTATATGGCTCGAATGGTTTTCGATGGGTCTTCGGCGCTCAACGCTTCTGATTTGGGCAAAAAGGTCAAGCTGGAGTTCCCAAACGCCGGATCGAGACGGGGCCATCGCAACAACTTTTACGTCGGCATTTCCTGGAAGGCACAACAACCTCCTCAACAACCTGTCATATCACCTCCGCCTATTCCAGAGGCTCCCACGACTCCATCCCCACCGCCCGCGGCACCAGCCAAACGAACATCTCCTCAGCCTTCAACGAGTAGGTCAACCATTAGGCAACCGTTGGTCCTCACAATTGACGACAGTCCTCCATCGTCACTGTCACATTCTCCAGTGGCATTAGTAAAGGTGGAACCGGGCCAAATTCCACAACCACCGCCGTTACCACAATCTGCTCAGCGTCTCGCTTTTGGTCGGTTGGTTTGTCAAAATCCGAAACTGACATTTCAGCTGAAAACTCGACCGGTGCAGTCATCATTCTCATGCCGGTTGCCAACCATTATTCCACCCCCACCGCCGATTCCGAATCTCCTGCCACCGCCGTCGGCTCAAAGTCCAAAGTCTTTGCCAGTGCAATCGTCACAGTCACAGCCAACACGTCTGCAGCCTTCGCCTGCTCGTGGCCGCAAATCAAGATCACCATCGCCACGGCCAAACCCGCGTCCTCAGGACCCTAATTTGGGACACAGACTCGCAACTCTAAGAATGTCCGTGCCCACATTAAGAAGGGTGCCCAGGGGAGCTAGGATTGAAGTTGCTACTGCTCTCACCACAATTCTGGACGAGGTGGCTGCCGATAACTCGCCTGACACATGGAGTGATTTACTCCTCTTCCCGTACGCCGTACTGCAGGTGCCACAAGCTTCTGATGGAGTCCGTAACCTGACCACGTGGGTTAAAGACCGTGTACGCCTTTGGACGCTGGACCGGAGTACTGCCGTTCCGAATCCACGCCAGTCCCGCTCCAGAAAGTCGACAACCGACCCGTCACAAGTAGCGAAGAAGGTAGAAGCTAAATTGGCGGACGGGGACGTGCGTGGATCCCTCAGGCTTCTGGAGTCTGACGACACAGTGGCCCCACACGATGACCATACTCTCGCATCCCTGAGGGAGAAACATCCAGCTCATCCAGAACCAGCGAATTATCCGGAGTCGCCAGTTCCAATGCCAGTCGTGCTACCAACAACGGTCGAAGAACTGCAGAAAGGTATCATGAGCTTCCCACCTGGGTCGGCTGGTGGATTGGATGCGTTGCGTCCAGCAGTCCTGAGAGACCTCACTAGCCGGCAGTCTGGGGAGGCAGGCAAAAAGCTTCTGGCGAGTCTATGCAAGGTGTCGGATGTGATGCTGGAAGGCAGGGTACCGGCTGACGTTGTGCCATTGGTGTTTGGTGCATCATTGACCGCATTGACAAAGAAAGGTGGCGGAATTCGTCCAATAGCGGTGGGCTGCACGTTGCGCCGACTGGTTTCCAAGATTCTTCTGCACAGACTGTCCAAGGATTTGGTTACACACTTGGCTCCGCACCAGCTTGGAGTTGGGGTGCGTGGGGGAGCCGAAATTGGAGCTCATGCCGCCCGTGCATACTTCAACGCGAACCACGAAGGACCAAAAGCATACTTTAAGGCGGACTTCGAAAATGCCTTCAACAAATTGCGAAGAGATCTCATACTTGCTAGAGTACTGGAATTTGCTCCGTATGCATATCCGTTCGTTGCTCAGGCATATGGCGCCACCACGAACCTGTACTTCGGCACAACTGTGATTGAGTCACGCTGTGGGGTCCAGCAAGGGGATCCCTTGGGGCCGGCAATCTTCGCGCTGGTGGTTCAGCCCATCATTGATGCCATCGATGCTGAACTCAATTTGTGGTTCCTGGATGATTCGTCTCTTGGTGACTCTCCTGATGTGGTTCTTTCGGCCCTCAGAACTCTAATTCGCGAGTCGCTAAATGTGGGACTGAACCTCAACCCGGCGAAATGCGAAGTGGCGCTTCTTGGCACCGCTCGTGGCAATCAAGACATCATGAATGAATTTCGTGCTCTTGTGCCTGGTGTGATTGAGATGGAAGATCGAGATGCAATGCAATTGGGGAGTCCACTCACGGACTCAGCACTGGAAAGCGTCCTTGAAGGGAAGACCAGGAAGTTTGAGAGCGCGGTCGTCAAGCTGCAACAGCTGTCTGCTCACTCAGCATTTTATCTCCTCCGAGCATCCACAGCATTGCCTCGTTTACAATATTTTTTGAGGTGTGCCCCCGCATTCAAGAAACGGGCTCACCTGGAGGCATACGACCAGGCCTTGAAGGTGACACTCGAGCGTGTGCTGAATTGCAACCTCAGTCCAGAAGCGTGGCTTCAGTCATCGCTCCCCGTCAAAAGCGGTGGGCTCGGCCTCAGGCACGCTGTAGACACGGCGATTCCGTCTTTTATCGCGTCGTGCTACAGTGTGCTGCCTGGTGTCGCAGCCTTACTGCCGGCTGGGATCGATTTGATGGACGCGGATGTCGAGGAGGCAATGGATCGATGGACGGCGATGGTGATGCCCCTGG
>JAQIUU010000399.1:0-10858 GCA_034694545.1 Mesaphorura macrochaeta
CTCTGCTTCTTATATCCTCAGGAAGAACCAATTCGTCGTCAGAATCAGAAGAGTCGGAGTCGGAGTCGGACTCCCATTCCATATCACCAGCGCCAATTTCCGCCGCTTGTGGAGCCTGAGTCTGAGTTTGACTGTCATCAGAGATTTGACGAATCTCTTGACGAAGTCTTGGTTCAATGTACGACACGAAAGCCTTATTCACAGTCTCCTGAACATGAGAAAATAAGAGTTGATGCAGTACGAAGGGACCAAAACCTCTGAAACATCCGCGCCATCCATCCACAGTAGCTACGTGGCGAGCTAAAGTAAAGAAAGTAAATTAATAAGTAAACTTCGAGTCAAATTGCTCTGGCTGGTAACCTGCCAAGAGAAAAGGCGGTCTTACCATAGGCGAATGTGTTTAAAAACATGTAAGACTCCCGTCCTAACATATTTCGGCCCCTTACACAGTATGGTTCATAACCCATCTAGAAAAAAGGATTTACTATAAATATGAATTCTTCACTTGCGCAGAAGCATGAGGATAATGAGGAAGGCATTTATACCATCTGAACTGACATCGACAAGTTGAAGTTCAACCCTACCTGAATCAGTACTGTCGCCATTCGAATCGGATAGTAGACAGCGTTGCTTAGAAGGACATAAGCATATGTAATATTAATCTCCTTGACATTGGTATCACTACGCTCAGGTGCAGCTCCCTGCCCACGTTCTCCAAGCATCATTGTAGGAAGTGGAATAGCTTGCACCCTTGCCGGACGAGCCCTTGGTCGCTCAGGAACTTCTTGGGCGGAATGAGTACGTCTTGGGTTCATTTTCAGTAGGTTTAAGGAAATGTCTTTTTGTTAAATATTGATCCTGGGCGTTGATTTTCGATGTCTAATACGCTTCAGGCCTGAATGGAATAATTAAATATTCAACTTATTAACCAATTTAGAAACTAAAAGTAAAAGAATTAGACAAATTCATCAACTGCATGGTCACTGGTCACTGGTCACTCGGATAATCGTTACTTACTGACTGGCTTAACTGGAATTTTGCGGTCCGTATCTATTGCCTCGTGCTCCACTACTCACAGCCTCGTGCCTTGTCGTCTTACACCAAGTTAACTTGTTAACTTCTGTGTGTCCCCTTTCCACGAAGACTAAAGGAGGCCTAAAATAAAATATTCCCTGCGCTCTCTCGTTTCGACTTGGAGTTGAGAGGTGAGATGTGGAGTTCAATTTTGCTATCGACTTGACTTTGAATTCACAATATACTTGCAATTCTTGCTTGTCATCAAGGAAACTCTTCTCCGACTTGACTGTTTCTCGATCTCTGGTGGACTTCCTGTCGTATGATAATGATAAATATGATTCTATCACCAGGGACATATACCACCATTGACCACTCTTTGCAGTCATTCGTAATGCACAACTGTCGCCGCTGTACCCACCTCCAAGACGCCAAAAACAAAATTTTGATTGTGGCTTTGGGGGCTGGGCCGGCTGGGGGTCAATTTTTGTGCCATGACATGACTGAAAGACCGTAGACTTTTACTTACTCTTACGTTTCTTTTTATAAATTCCGAGCAAGTTCATTGTTCCCGTATTTCATTAACAAATTATTCATGCCAGTGAATATTAGTCATTAGCATGTTGGCATAAATTATTCATTGCAAAATTATGTAAGTCAATTATCGTGATATGTACGCCGAAGCAAGAGCTCGCACATCGCACCGTTAGAAGCCATGTCAGACCAACGGTACCGGAATAATTGACGAGAATACAAGCAAACGCCGTTGTACGCCTTTGTTTACTAAACGAACTTTTAGTTCTTGATAGGTGTTGTTTCCAGCAGGTTCATCATTCCATCATATCATTCGACGAGACAGAGGACAGAAGTTACACTTGCTAACTGATTCTCTGACTCTTGGCCTTACTTTTTGCCAACATGAAGCAAACTACCTTTGCAACTCCTGACCAATTTTACAGTAAAAGAATTTTGTTTAGTATACTTATCACTCTTGTCTTTCTAACCGTCACCATATTTCTGTACATAACTTATTTCGTGGTGCTGGAGCGCGAACGACGATCAGATCAATTACTTTCTCCCACAGAAGAAGAATTTATGACGACACCAACACCAGGAAAACGTTTTTCAGGAAACACGAGACAAAGACAAAAGGCTGCAGTCCTGGCAAACCTCGACGATGATATTACAGTTCAGGCCGTAAGAAAACCATACCGATTTGACAAAGCATGTGCCAACTTTACAAAAAGGTAATTGTATTACGCTTCGGTGTATGAGACTGAGAGACCAAATGGTTATTATGTATTACATGAGTAATACATTATGCATCGCTACGGGCTGTCCGTCTGTCTGTCTGTCCGTCTGTGTATCGCTTATCTCGAAAACGCATTCGAATTTCGGGACGAAAATTTTAGGGATTATTCATGAAGTGGAGAGAACTGTTGGGATTACTTTCGGGGTCACAGGGTCATCGGGGTCAAAAATTACAGCCATTTGCAAATTGTAATTTTACCATAAGCTTATATGTACATATAGATGAAGACTTTGGCTCTATTAAGAGCGTGCCAGGGTATTGAATGTAAGGTCCTATGTTCAAACCCCGCTAGAGGCATGAATTTTTTGCACATTTTTAAACGTTTGCAAATTCATCAAATGATCATTTGATGGCACAGGAAGGGTCAAGGACCACCGTAATTGGTCATCCTTCGATCAATGACGTTGTACATGCACATGTGAATTTTTTAGGCATCTCTATTTCTAATTATTGGGATTGTGGCAAAATCATATAGCCGAATGCGTGTTGACTGACTATGCGCACTCTTTCTGTTCTGTATCGGAATCTTTGTGCTTCGTGAAGAGGTCACAGGTCACGGCACCCCCTATTGCTCATGTAATACATTTTTATCCAGTTTCAGTGTTTATTAACTTATTAACCGAATCGTGCGTCTCCCAATTATCGTCCAGACTATATCGTCCCGGAATCTTCAACTTAACCGCTCTTGTTTCATTTCCTGGAAGTGGCAACACTTGGACACGACACTTAATTGAACTGGTGACAGGAATATATTCTGGTAGCATTTACTTTGACCTGGAACTAATAGCCAAAGGTAGAATATCAATATCAAGTTATTACAATTTTGCTATTTTTCATTATAACATATGAGCATTATGAAACCTGTGAATTAAGGTTTTATTGGCGAGAAGGAAGCATGGGCATCGGGAACAACCATTGTTCAGAAAACACATGAAAAATTCACCGAAGACTCACTTTTCACTAAAGCGATTCTATTAATTCGCGATCCTTATAAATCAATCGTATCATTTGTACAGTATTTGGAGGCTGGGCACACAGCCGCGAGTTCTGGGCATACTTTTCGTAAAGAAGGTTCGCCATTTTTGTGTTGATGTACTCAGGGGAGCTCAATGCTCAAGCAATACACGCGCATCTCACAAAGACTCACAAACAATCATATTTTCACAGCCTTTCTTCTTCCAATTCCTTGCATAGGCTGGGAGAATTATACCCTTGGCGAAACGTACAAATGGATGTCACTGCTCAAGAGCTGGATTGAAGCTCCGATTCCAGTCCTTGTCATACACTATGAGCTTCTAAAGGATCCTGCAAACCTTAAATCCCAAATGTCAGAAATCTGCAAATTTTTAAACGTCGGCTGTGTGTATCTAAATTCTTCATGCTTTCGGGTAAGTGTAAGTCTGTAAATGCTGCTGCAATGGCTTGAGGTGATCAGTGAGCATGAGGACTCAGGCAACGACTGGAATTTAACACGCAACAATATTGCTTGAAAAATATTGCAGAGACACAAAGAAGGCGAATTTCATCGAAAACGAAAGCCTTCCGTGCTACCCTCATTTCCATTGTGGACCCGATATAAAATTGATGACGGCATAGATTATCTAAATGATCTGCTCCAAAAGATAAGAGGCGACTCCATTCCCTTAAATACTTATCCAAATTATAGAAACTATTCTCATATTCAATAGCCCTGATGTTTAATTAGTAAGTCATTTATTAATATTAAAACACAATTTCGCCTGTAGGTTAAACAAAGGAGGCAATGGCTTTGTTGACCAACTCAGGCTGGTCGTTTTGTACAAAATGGCTCCCCTTTGGAACGTATTCAATCCTCAGGTCGCGTACAAAGTCACGGCACAAGTCTGGCAAGTCCTTAGAAAGAGCCTGTACATGCAAATATCCAAATTTGTATCACAAAACATGGGAACTCGTTCATGCATATTCGATAATTGAAAGATACGAATTACGGTCTTCTCACCACGTCATTTTCTCCCCAAATGATAAGTGTTGGAACGAGCACGCGGGGAGTATTCATAGCTTTTGGTTGAATAATTTCTTGAGCTGATAACGCACACTTGTAGTAATTAAGCGGAGGTGTCCACGCGTCTGGTTGAATAAATTATAGAGTAAGTGTTCGCTGTTCACTCATTGACTCGTTACTATTAATGTACTGATCCTACTAAACTACTAACCCTTTTTGGAGTACGTGTACTTGTATGCTTCTATGTGCTCAGCCGGAAGGCAAGGCTCTCCTTTTGAGTTCAGGAACATTTTTCTGAATATGTCCAAGTCTTCGACGTGCAGACATGCCTCTGGGAGCCATGGAAGTTGGAACATAAATATGTACCTGTAATAATGCAATACGGCCATTTATGTTATCCAAGTTTGCTTTTGCTTGTGAGTATGCAATGCTCACCAGGATCGAAGAAACTGTGTAACTGAAGATCTGAGTTTGAGCTGCATTGCGCCAGGATGGGGGCAGTTTAAAATTACCAGCTTGGAAACAATCTCCGGGTGATTTGCAGCCACGTTCCTATTAAGTGAAGCATAATGTACCAGAATCAGAACTATTATTCCACAATTTTCGTTTGTACTCAAAGGTTAACCGTTTTCATACCATGCAACTGCTCCACCCCAGTCATGTCCGACAAGAATACAGTTTCGTTTTCCTAGTGCCTTTACAATGTCAACAATGTCGGCTTGCAGCAATTCGATGCTGTACTGTGAGATACTTTTTGGTTTATCAGAATCTCCGTAACCTCGCTGGTCAATAGCAACGACCCTTCATGAATCAATTATCATGGTGTAATTATATACGATGTTCAACGGTCTAGGAAATATTTAGAAGCTTTCAAGTGCTCACCAATGGGTTTTCGCAAAGTATTTTAGTTGAGAATGCCAAGAAAACCAGAATTCAGGAAATCCGTGAACAAACAACATCAACGGCTTGCTGGGATCGCCATTCTCGACGTAATGCAGTTTGATGTTCTGTAAAATTTCAAAACCGATAATGAAGTATTGATACAAATGAGTCGCCCAGAACCTGAGACTAGTCGTGTGATCGTGAGGCTTTACTGACCTTAAGTTTTACGTACGAATGTTTCCCCCAAGTCGTATCTTGAAGGCAGGCAGGTGGCAGGGTTCGTTCTTTAACCTCCAAGTACTCTTTTCCGTAGTAAATGCGCTTTAGAACCAGACTCAAGAGTGCAAGCGACCCGTAGAATGTCGCGAAGCCCAAAATGAAAGCTTTGGCAGCAAGTAGCTTCACAAAATAGAGAAGCATGGTTGAGCCAAACCAACGATCGGTTGTTGAGAGAATTGAGACCAGTCACGGTGCAAAGTAATACTGCAACTGGGAGTTCTGACAGCTCTGCTGTAATGACAGTCACAGTCGCGGCATGATTACGAAGCAGGCAGAGTCACACTAATCAGTAATGGACTTTAACCTTAACTCTTACACTTTGGAACTTTTGAATGATGTAATCGTATCTCATCGCTCCTTACTCCTACTCACATTAGTCTACGGTTTATGAGATTAAAGTGCATTTATTGTGGATCGTGTGCATTACATAATACTTGAATGCGCCTGATAGCTAAGGGCAGTGGATCATGAGAACTCGGGTCATACGTTTCTGATTCACCCATAATCAATCCAATATGTCATGATAAAGTCTGCTTCCAGCTTGTGGAGCTCAGAAGGTATTCATTTTGTGCACGCAGCCTTGTCAGCTACTAGTACTCTTTCGGTTCAGAATAAGACGTGAAATTAATACTACGTGCTTTTACAAACACTGCATAAATATAACTGAGCAAAATAATTGTCGATTTATTCATGATCACAATTGTTGATGATTCACATTGCTACTACCGATTTGTAGTTTATTTAACGAAATTAGATAGCAAGTTTTCAATTCTTTTACTAATAAAAAATGAATATTTTTTGTCTGATGGTCTTCTTCGTTTACGTCTACGTACGACATCGTTGGTTTCGAACAAACTAGTGAGTGCATTCCGAAGTGTGGAATGCTTAACATTTCGTAAAATTATCTAGAGTATTTTATAAGGCTTCTCTAAGTCCTACTCACTCAGCACACTCTCTTTCTGCAATTTAAAAACAAAAATAAAATCAAGCTATAATATCGCAAGGTTAATAAATCACGTAATGCCAAGATAGCAAATATTGCTAAAATAAGTAGGTTAGTCGCCTGGCAAATACTAGAAGCAATTTATAATATTATTTATAGAAATTAAATCAGATTGCATCCTTATCCAAAGGGTTACATCCAGTTTCGTGCAAGATGTTACTACGTTAATACTAGTATTGCTTGTGCAGTGATTCCAAATTAGCTATTAGAGAATTTGAGAAGCTAAGATATATGGCTGCTATGAAGAGGCATCTGCCTCTCCATCTGTTTGTTTGGAAGCGTCTGTTGGAATACACACACCTTCTATTTTGGAAATGGCTCGAATTGCTTCTGCTCGTTGACCAGACGTCATTCGTTGTAGTAACTGAACAACTGAATCAATGGCCAGCTCAGGATATTCCTGTTTAATAAAATTGTATTATAAACTCGTATGATATATTAGCTTCAATGGTTACTTCAGCCACTGCTTAAATTCAACTCACCTCAATCAGCTTATTCGCTTGGTTCAAAACTTTGTCCCTGCATAAACATTTGAGATTTTCAAGAACTACAGATTTAGTATTACTCTCATCAAGCTGCGATGAAAGCCATTCTACGACGGCACGGTTATCTTCCCAG
Source organism: Mesaphorura macrochaeta (assembly GCA_034694545.1). Classification (NCBI taxonomy): domain Eukaryota; kingdom Metazoa; phylum Arthropoda; class Collembola; order Poduromorpha; family Tullbergiidae; genus Mesaphorura; species Mesaphorura macrochaeta. Next base: position 7,090 of record JAQIUU010000399.1, read on the forward strand.
AGATGTCCCTATATCGAGAGAAAGCACAGGGTGGTTTTTAGATAAGTAGGGCTGAATTCAATTCACTTATTCGATTCAAATACCTGTGACGTTCCTTTGTCTTCAATAAACCAACGTGCTAACATTACTTCCACTTGTCCATGAGCTAAACCTTCTCTGTACTCATGAATTTGAGATTCAACACTTTGGGCAAGAATTAAACGACGAAGTCTCCAGTATAACTGTGTTCTAGCATTCTTCCACGGTACAATTTCCTATTTTGTGAATAAGCAAATTCAATCAGTAAGATGTATAGTGGTGTAGCTTAATAGTAATACGCAGAGGAAAAGGCACCTTAATCACTCCTTTGTCGTGCATGCGTTCAGGTGTGTCGTGAAGATCAGCGAAATGTACAGCGATTTGGTGATACATTGGTTTCAGAAGTTGTTCCCGTTCTGATATTTTCTTTTCAATTGCAAACTTTGTTTCTGGCTTCGGGTCCGCAAGATTCGTGAGTTCAGTGCGAAGCTGAATCAATTCAGGGTCCAATCTGCAGTACAGTCATGTGTCAACTTTCAAAATAACATGCTGCTTCTGATGTATACTTAACGTTTGTAAAATTGTTACCTGTGCATTGCTTTAGTGAGGTCTTTCATTCTGAATTTAATCTCGACAATACCCTCAGGTTCTAAAATTCCACCACGAGCGTCTGGGTCCGCGTACATTTCCATGTGTCTTTGGTTAATTGTGGGGTCGATGACTACCCACGCTCCACCACGCAATTCACCATAAGGTGGAATGTACACAATTATAGGTTGCTGGTATTCTCGAAGTCCGTCCACGATGTATGCGCCGAATTTAACAACTTGCTCATACATGTCTTTCATACCACCGGAAAATCCTCTCCAATTAGCAAAAATAACAAGTGGCAGCTCTTCCTTGCTAAAGTCCATGATAGCTTGAGCAGTTTTGTAAGCTGAGTCTGGGAACCAAACTTGACCAGCTTGAGCCACAATCTATAAATCACGATTTCATTTCAAATTATTTTTAATGTCAAATATCAAATATTTAGTGTTACATATGGGCTAGAATGAAAACATACCCTAGCCTCAGAATCCAGATTAGCAGGATCTGCGGGTAAGTTAAGCTCAACGGTTCGTGTTTCCACACAAATAGCTCCAACGGGGATTCCACCAAGTCGACCTCTGCCGACAATAACTGTTTGAGCCCAGTTCCTCATAATTTCGTCGAATGAACCATAATCCAAAAATCCAGTTTCGAAATCACCAGGGTTCACTGTTAAAGAAATTCAGTTGTAATAATTGATACAGAAGGAAAACTGCGTGCTAACAAACTAATAATCAAAATATTACTCACGCGGATTTTGCCTTCCAGTAAACAACCAACGGGAATCGTAAGGTGCTCTTGTCGGGCAAAACGTGATTTCCCTCTCAATTGGATCAACTGGGTCCAGAATAGGAAGCGGGCATCCTTTGTAAGCGGGAATAAATGACAGCCACTTAAGAATTCTATGAATGCCTTCCATGTCGTGGCGCTCAGCTTTGTGTGAGACTCCGTTGTGATACATGATTTGAATTCCCCCAAGCTGATTGTTGGATGTATAAACTTCGCGACCCAGCAGCTAAATAATTGGAAGAAATGATACATTCAGAGTAAACGCTGCGCCAGTGAATCAGTCGTAATAATTACGAACCTTATTGAGTGCTCCATATCCAGTTAAAATAATATGTGAGTTCTCAATTTGAATTACACGTTGTCCAAGACGAACAAGATATGCACCGATACCGATTGCACGACAAGTGACCATTGAAATTGTTACCACTTCTTTGTACGCTTGTGATGTTTCACCAGCAATAGTGCCAGCATATCTCAAATTTTCAACTCCCAAGCCATCATCTTTACCTGTAGTAGTAGGAATGTTTAGGAGCAAATCTCCGGAGTTTGAATTTTAATTAGGACTAGGACAAAAGTTTCCTTAATGGTATTTACCGATAATATCAGTGATCTTGTATCTCGCTTCTCCCTCATCTTCAATCAAAGTTGCATGGATGGAGTTCAGATTAGCTACTTTAGAATAATCTTCTGGAGTCAAATACAAATATCGGAATCCTTTGTCGGGTTCACTATTATCAACCCATGAAATGCGGAACAAGTGCTTAATTTCTTCTGCTAATCCAATTCTAGCACCGCTGTTTGCAGCAATGTAAATGCGGGGAATTTTCAACTTTCTGGAAAGTTCTGAAGCCTTCAAGAACAGAATATCTTCACGAATTCCAAACGATCCAATCATGAATGTAATGTCATTCGCAATAACAATAATATCTCTGCCGTTAGGATATTCTGGTGTAAGGAAAGTCATTTTCCAAGCAACCATTCCAACCTAGTAAAATTAAAATTGTAAAGTTGTATTGATTGCGTATAACTTATTCTAAAAATACAAAATCGTACGTCATTCTCTCCAGGAAGCCGCTTCTGTTCTACAAGCTGATCTTGAGAATCCAAAACAAGTTCAACGTACTGTAGTGGTTGTGCTGGTATATCCAATTCATCAACTAAGACAAAGTGATGAAATTAGTATAGTAACTTAGCCGTGATCATGAGTTGATAAATTGATAAATCTGCTGAAAGCGACAGTGACTTACCATCAACATCGAGCATTTCTCTGCGCTCTTGCCACATATTCACAAGAACTTGGCGAAACATATCTGGGAAGTCGTAGACGTAAGTAGTTCCATTGCTCTGAGCTTGGAATCTCTTCTGCTGCAAGTAGTCTTTTGTCATGTACGGAGAGGAAACAGGAAGTCCGTGCAATACTCCCAGCTTGCTTCCAAATGATTCGAATTTAATCTGTATAAAAATTTAATTATGTTAACACGAGAATCAATTTTCTCACCACTATCATTAACGTGTGTGCACTCACCAAACCAGTTTTTGGGTCATTAACTTCGCGGTACAAACTGATGTCTAAATAATAGCCGCTCTCATTTGCCAAGCACAATCGGATTGGAATAATTTTACTGTTTGGAGTTTGACGAATTGTCATCTTGAGCTCAGCTTGCAAAACCCTGAGCTTCCATAACCTTGGGCCATATCGAAGCACCATACTTCGCACGCTTTCTTCAATCTGTGAAAATTCGATAGTAAATAATGAGATCACTTTTACAACCCAATTAAAAAGTATTCACCAAAGTATCATTTTATACCTTGGCTGGGTCCATGATTACAGTAGGTACAAAATTAAGGAAAATGTGGTTGCAATCTGTGCGTCGGCTATGAGGATGTGAAAACGCTACTTCCAATTCGTCCATCGACTCCAGCAAAAGGCGTTCGCCTTCATTTTGTAAGTATTCGAATGATGCTTCTTTTGTAATTAGGTCAGAATGGCGAATGATTGAACGAACGAAGAAACGGTAATCGGTCACTTCTTGTCCTTTAGCAACCTTTGCTTTGCCCAGGTACATGTGCATTTTCTGATTAGAGGTTGTTAATGCTTCCAGCTCATACGTTCTCATTCGATTAATTTCCAGTTGGAATGCTAATGCGGGTTCAAGATGGCGATAAATTCTGTCTTCCGTGAAATTATCACGAGCACGATATGTGAAATATTTGGGGAATTGTTTCCTACTTTAAAAAGTAAATACGGTAATTAGGCAATGGACTTAAAACGATATAGGGGTGAGAGTACCGTAATCAACGAATTAGAAAGACAGTCGTTGTATTGTTTCAATGCGTCAATTTTGGCGTGATCAAATCGAAATAGAACGACATG
>JAQIUU010000400.1:0-10856 GCA_034694545.1 Mesaphorura macrochaeta
ACTGTTATGAAAACATTATATTACAATTATATCATTATATAGATTTGTAGGATAGAAGTCTGGGTACAAACATTAAGCTTGAATCAGCACTTGAAATTCTTTCCTCATCAATGGAACTATTCTCCAACTCTTCAATCCCAGACATGTTCAAAAGAGTTGAGTGTGGGATGTCGATGTCGCCCATCCCAGAAATCATAAACGACTCCTCCGATCTGTATGCAAAAATTTTGCCGTATTTGCAGTTTTAACATGACGGTGTAAACGCCGCGTTGTCGCAACCGTAACTTAAGAATGAATACAAGATGCATGCATACTTACGCATCTGGCGTCATATTTCGGTCATCGTAATCGTAAGTTAGGAAACGTCGGGTAGCGACGTGTTGAGCCCACATGGCATACGGTGAGAGTGACGACGAGCTGGAAGTTGATGTGTCTGGGCATGATGGATATTCCAGCTCAAGGTCAGAATTAATCTCGTTCATGGCTGACTGTTAAATTCGCCAATGGAAATGTATGCCGAGAAACTCTGGAAGCGAATTAGCGAATTCTCGCCTGAGCTAAATCAGTGGATGCACTAGGTTGCAAAATTGTGTCAGTGTCTGAAAAATGCTTCTGTTGTAATTTGAAATGGTCAAAGTCGACTGGAGTTAGTGCGACTGGAATGAATGCGCTACGACAGGAGAATGATGAATCGAATATAGTTCAAGAATTTATTGTCGATGTTTTTTATACGATGAAACGTAATTGGTTTAGAATAGTATAGTAGTATCTTAAGCCATCAACGTAACATTCAGCTCGCAAGTAAAAAAATATAAAATATAATTTTGGTTGGACAAGACAAACTAAAATACGATAAGTTGCACTCATTGCGAATATCTCGTAATTTAAATAATATACAAATGATACTTTAATGCTGCTTCTAAGCGTTGTTAGCTAGTGAGTAAGAAATAAGAAAAAAAGTTTACAAAACGACAAGTTAACAACCTAAAAATAAAAGGCTTTGAAGATATTCTGCGGTTGAGTAAATCGCACAAAGTTTGGTTAGCAAGTTCAGTTTGAGAAGAAAACGACAAGCTTCAAGGTAATGGACCCGTGATTATGTTAATAATAATCTACAGGACCCTTCCGCCGCTCTTGACTCAGGTGCATGATGCAGGTGGTCATGTCCTTATTCTCGCTACCTGGCGTCTTGTAAGTCTTCTTTCAACCAGCCTGGCACTGGAAGCTCCAATCTCTTCAACAGGCGGACTAGAGCACTGTTATGGCTTGTGTAATAACTCTGTGAAAATTTTTTAAATGTACATGCGGGTCTCTGCATTGCATTAAACGGGAATGATTATGCTAATATGCAAATCAATTTAATACCTGCAAATACTTCTCAGCCTTAGCATCCATTGGTAAATAAGCCCTTCCTTTACTACCTCCTAAGCATTTGTTTTTAGTTCGGCTCACAATCTGACAAAAGAATCCTTTCTTGCGATCATACCTGAAATCCAAATGCATTGACGTTTTAGTGTCTTAAGGTCTTTCTGCTAAATGCCATATTACGCTCGAATTGATCACCTTAATTTTGAAGAGTAGTCAAATATCGGATCTATCTGAAGAAACTGTTGAAGGCGGTTCAAAACAGACACCGGCTGATTCCGTAACTCTTCGCCATCTAAAATTAGGAGCTGCTGAGAAGGAAAGTAACTCAACCATCTTTCTAAATGCTGAGCGTAACGGCCAGGATTCAGGCACCTTTCAAGACAAATTAACATGTTAACATAAATGACTTATTTTTAAAATGCGTACATAATGAAGATATTTACCGGGTTCTCAAATCACGTAGTGGTTTTGGGGAGGTTGGCCCAGCCGTTAAAATATCGTAGAAAGTATAATTGATTGCAATTGGATCATTGTGGGCTCGCATGTGCTGATACCAACTGTACGCACGCTTCGAAGGCGAAATTAAAATTGTAACCTTTGAGTGGCAAAATAGAAAGGTTAAAAGTGTGCATTTTGACAAAGGCTATTTGACAAAAGCGAATAAATTCTTACAAGCTTAGCATTAGGTAGCAGAGCATGAACACGGCGAGGTACAAGTTCCTGAAATGTTAGGATAAAAAATATTAAATTAAATTAAATAAACCAGAATCTCTGAAACTGCCCGTGCAATTTAACAACTGATTACCGTATCAAAATACGTAGCACTTTTTTCAAAAAGTATTGGGGTTTTATTTTGGCCAACGTCTACTTTATTACTCGTAGAGAGAAGGACACTGCTGGCGTTGCCCAACGAAGTTGAATTGTCCATTGCAAAAAATCTCATGTACCTGCATCAATAAATCCCGAAATTTTAACTCGCTTTGTTCAAGTTGTAGTTATTATGGTGGAATATTTAAACATACCAGTCTAATCCCCGAAAATAATTCTTGCCATTAAAGAATTGCACTTCCTCAAACGTATCCGGACTGGGCTTATTGCTGCTTATTGCTGGATGCATTGTAAGAAATGTGTATAATGCAGTTGTTCCAGTCTTTTGGGGGCCAATGACCAAAAATTGTGGAAGTCCGTTGCAAGTCTTGTTGGCTGACCATATTTTCCGATGTCTTGGGTCGTCACAAGGATTCTAACGAGCAGAAAATGAAACTTAGCATTTGGCGAATTTTTGACAATAAAAGATCAAATCTGAATTATAAACTCACTCCCCAAATTGGATCCATTTCATCGGGATGCATTCTATTCACAAAAAGGACAAGCAGTTGCATTATGAGCCTGCATTATGGATTATAGGGTACATAAAAAGCCTGTTCAACTAACCTAAAGTATCTTTCGGCCAGGGCGACCGGAGGCAGCGTTACAAGTTGCAAGTTTGTCCAACAGTGAATATACCGTAAAACTGACTCAAACGTGTAAAGCGCGAGGCGATCATTTCCATAATTGGACATGTGCGTCATGAACACGTTGATCTACATCATTAAATAATCAAGACTTGGCTTGGCACCGGACATGTTAGCATTTGGGAGAGAAAGTTGTTCAATTTTCTGCTTACGGTGTTATAGACTACGGTTTGGAATAATTCGCCACCATAAATGCTTTCGTCCAGTTTCGACTGACCTCCGGGATATCGATCAATGAATATTGTATGAGTGAATAGTCCACATGTCTGTCGCGGTAACACCTGGCGGAGAGATGAAAGGAATTGTTATTAGCTCGCCAATGTGCTGATTATGCAGATGGATTCAACCGACTACGAACCATAATGCCTCGGTGAATAAATCCCCTTCGCAGTCTGGCTGGACGAAGATGTGGATACTCTTCCGTACTCGTCACTTTCACATTCCACACTTTCTTCCAGACGTCGAAGAGCATTTCATGAACAGGATACACTCCGGAATGATGTGGAGACACAGAATAGCCAGAGTCTAATGGAATTCCGTGGTCCTGTTGAAAAGGAAAGCAACAAGATCTTATTGAGACTCCCCTGTGCCCACGTGCAATCGCCATTCGCCAGTGACAAACTTCCAGAACTCAATTGGAATTGTCAATGGGAGGAGAAATTTTCGTTCAAGTGGATAGTGGATATACCTTTGCGAAGTCTCTATTCTTCGTCATGTCTACTGTCAATTGAGTTACATTTGAATATAAATGAGGTTGAATATGATTCCACATGTGGCCAAACCACATGAACTTGTCGCTATTTTCTGCAAAAAATATACCAGAATAAGATATAAGAAAACAGATATATAGTACAGGCAGGCCAGAGATACAGTTCAATGGGGAGTGAAAGTTGATTTGGGAAACCACCGAGACGGACAAATATGGAAGAAGCCGGGCATTGTGTAATACACTACGGGACAATGCAAGCATGGAAATCACACAAACCTAATAATAAATCATCTCCCGAATTTTCTTCTTCATTTCCATAATGGAAGTATTTTCCAGAGAAGCCCAAGTTGAAACGAAAACCAGGCACGAGTTGTTTGAGTTTATCTTGAGTCTCCAGCATTGCCTATTATGAGAGCAAACAATCAAAATATCATCATAATGACACACAACAGACGAGTCTGAGTCAACAGTCAACAATCAACAGTAAACATAACTTGAAAGAATTCGTAAATTCAAACAGAACGAGAGGTCCGGGACCGAGATGGAAAGACGATGGTGAAATTACATGAAAAAGGAGCTCATAATTTTGGCAGCTTCGTAAATGTCACTGCCGGGTTTTAACAGTGTAGAGCCGTGAGATTGCAAACAGGCAAACACAAACGAAGATAAAGATATGGTGAGTCGGGACGCAATCGGCAATGGATCGGCAATGTCGGCAAAGCGATATGCCAATAGAAGGATTGTTAAACACATACACTGCGTCACCAATCCGACGAGGGGAAGTAGTTCACGCCCGGGAAAGGACAGACACGGAAGTACGTATGCAAAAATAAGCATGCATTAGTTAATGTCACTCTCACCTCCTCCCCATTCACGCACACACTCGTTTGGTGAAACGCATTAACGCATAAATTATTAAGAGTGTAAGCTAAAGAGGACGTGGAAGGGGGCTAAAGACTCGGAAATGGAAAAAGTAGAATGCATCGAACTTTCCGGCTTGATTTAAAATTCTCGATCGACCTTATCTCAACGACTCTTACACTGGCGAATGTGACTCACATTTACTCTGACTGAATACCGTAATGCATTACGAGATAAGTAGACACATAGGGTACTGAAAAGAGAGAAAGTAGCAAAATAATCGTCTCCATACCTGAACATCACATTCTTGCAATCGCGTTCCTTTCTCGCCCACAAAAATATCATCGACATCAATAAGAATGTAACGCTTGAGGCTCACACTGAGTCGTCCACGACTCAAATACGAGACTGCATCAATGAAAAGGAGCCTGTGTAGCCAAAATTTGAGTCCAGCACCAAACAGCACACGCCGAATTCCATCAGATTCACCTTTGTCCTAAATGAGGGGAAAATGAAAGAAGAAATTGAGTGGAAAAGTTGCAAAGCAATATCGTCGTAGGATTCCAGGATTGAGGGATATAAGAAAAATAAGATTTTTGTCGAGGCTAAAGTCAGAACGTCACTGTCGGTCGGAGAGATAAAGCACAACTTTGCACATTATTTTATTTTCTCCATTTCCTCCGACTTTGAGAAAGTGTTCATTCATTCGACTCCGTTCACAATTGTACTCGTTACATTACACGCGCTGCTGGAGGATTCAGCAAATAGCGAATTGTACTCGCACCGTTCACCGTGACACAAAGCACAATGCGATGAATAGAACTGCACGCGCACGGCGTGTTTTTCAATTGAAAAGCTTTCTTCTTTTCAAGTTTCTTGGAAATTCGATGGAAAAAAGAGGACACATTTAAGTGTTTATTGTATAATCCAGTGCGTTACAGCGAGGCACGGTTTTCGTACAGGTAATCTGTTCACCAGTCGACAAGTCCCTCACACTCACAGTCGCTCTCATTGTACCCGGACTTGGCTTATTGAAAATCCAATTCTGACACACCACCTCAGCCGCGGCTATTTTTTAATTCTTTCCAGCCCGGAGCGCCAAAATGTAGCCGTAAACGACTTTCTTTCATTTCAAACTTTTATTTACAATTACTCGATTAGTTGCTCCTATTCTACCTTCTTCATCCACCTCTCCTACAGTACTCCTTTATGTTTGGGCAACTTGGCTAACAACTAGCTCTAAACACAATAGGAATAGGCTCAAAGCGGTGTACGATGTACGGCTGTACGAGTAGAAAGGCAATTTCTATCGAAGCCTCCTTCTTTTGTCGCTGCTCGCTATTTCCTACTCCGCTGGCTTTGGGGAAATTGAAATCCGAATCGGCTGAATGAATTTGAATGATTCCTCTCGGGCTGCTCCGAAGCACAATTGCAATAAATTAAATTCAACTTCTAGTACGACGGCACTGGCTTCTGCTCTGCAAGTCGCAACACTATGCTGACTCGAATAAGAAAAGAATTGGGAAGAATATTTCCGAATCGAGTTGCCAATCTTGCCAATGATGTCTGATCGCTTTAGCCTCGACAGTCGTTTCTCGGTTTCAATTTAGGTTTGACATCGCGCCTACGACATGACCGCTGGCTGTACTTACCTGTATGACAGTGATTAGTGGCGTATTCGGCGTAGAAAGAGGCTCTTCGTTTATGTCATGGTAGAGCGTGGCCATTGACACAGGCTCGTACGTCGTGTGATTTGGCGTGAATACAGTCCACAGGTCACTTGGTTCATTTCTCAGCATCCCTCGCACAATGTCACCAGCACGTGTCACTGAAATAGGAAAAAGTCCGTCATGTCTCAGCATCAGCACAGCACTCACAAGCACCATGTCAGTTAATTTTCTATCAAAATGGGAAATGAGTTCCCGGGTTCGGGATTATCAACTTACCTCTCAAAACAGCGGAGTTTGGATTCAGGTAAGCATCCTGCAATGAATCAAAACAAAAATTTCATTACAATTACAAATCGCAAATCAAAAGTGAATTCAATTTTGTTTCATATTTCATGCGGAGCTTCGGTCCTGGACAAATCTGGAACCTCACTCACAGTGGAAACACAAAACTAGTCTCGTAAATCGATTACGATCACGATACTGGCCTCTGGCCTGCTGTGCATTGTTAGGCCGGCGTAAGATAATGCTTTGGCTGTGTTTTACAAATTCACGTAACAAAAAGACAATAGCCCCATTATGGAACGGACCACGAACCATGCCATGGGAAGGTAGTCATTAAAATTGATTTTGCGTTCCGTAAACCCTATGGCTCAGTCCGAACTTCATGCGGATGACCGTCAGCCGTCAGTAAAAGAAAAACAAAAGAAATCTGACTATGGGCTAAGAATACGACTTTCTACACGAGCCCATTGGCAAAAGACTGGAATGCAAACAAGGAACAAATTAAGTTACCTCAAAATAACAATACAGAAAAATTGAATATTGTGTTCGGACATGAATGCAATCTGAATCTCGTATCTTATGTTACGTTACATTCTTCAAAAATACTGCTGTTCTGGGCCTAAATTAAAACATGGCACGCATGTATGCGCTCTTCACGCACAAGCGCAGTTGTCGAATGTTTCACATACTACTGGGCCGAATCAAGACCTGGGTTTAAATTGTATGTAAATAGTTAAGTACGCGTGTGCAGTAGAAGGTATAAACACGGAAATACAAAATACATGCCTTCGTGCCGTACCAGTTGCAGTTATTTGTGCAAATTGTTCAAATACAAACAGAGCCACCGCTGTGTGCCGCCGACAGAGAAAACAGAAAAGACTTTCTCCGTGTGCAGTGTGCGTTTCTTTTACTCAAACATTTGTTCAAGAAATCATGCACATTATAATCCCGAGATTTGTGGAAAAAATTGATCCGCTCCACATGCAGTCTTCCTCTCACATTTCCGACTCCGAGAACTCCAGCAGTCTTGTGTGCATGCACAGTCTATGTCTACGATTCGACGGGGTTCACCTCTTGCATTTAAAGTAAGACTTGCCATTACAGCCAGCACATGAGGCATGCGTATAAATAGCGTATTGCTTTCTTTCGGTAAAACACCTTTCTCTTTACTTTATGAATCCAATCTATTATTCGCACACAATAAAACTCAGACTTCTCAAATCTCAGAACGAGAACTTTTGCTCTTGACACTCGCAATACATCTTTCTAAAATAGACGGAAGCTCAAACAACCTATTGCTTATAACCTATTTTACATCAGACATGAAACAGTGAAAGTCAGGTCGAAGCCGTGAGGCGGAACGCCGAGAAAATTGAAACAATACATCAATATCTAATCGGATCTTCGTCTTCCTTTGAAGCTCCCTTGATTCTTCGACGTTTCTCTGCTGAATCGTCTAAAAATTCTAGAAATGAAGTAAGTTTCAAAAGCTATAAATGCGGCCTTAGTCCCACGACATTGCGAGTCGGAAGAAGGACAATTTGCTCCTGGCTCGAGAGAAAACTGTGGCGGTACAGCCAGAAGCGAACGTTCGTGACGTTGTATGTGCATGTCATAACTCAGTAAACAGAATTTATGACAGGGAGCCATAATATCCATGTGGGGGAGAAATTATGGAGACCACCACTACCGTTCACAATCCCAACTATATTATTATTGCTCATAAGTGTCAACTCGGTTATAAATCTCAATTTTATTTATTACAGTCAATCTCAACTTCATTGTTTTTATTATTAAGCAGCTCCTACGTATGTGTGCGATTGGGGTTCATGCTCCTGGGGTGCCCTTTCTTTAATTAATTGTGTGTGCCCTGCCGCTATTCCTAAGAAGCCAGTACAGAAAGTACGGGAGAGCATTATGGCCGTGCCGTGCAGGAGAAAGTCAACCCTGACCAGATCACAAAATTGAGCTCATTTCTCATGGGATGTGGCATGACATGTTTGCGTTGGCCTTTGCTCTCCCCTGCCGTTTACCGTGACTCCCGATGCCCTTTCTCTCGCATGATCTCCAAGAGTATGGACGGAATGATAAAGTAGTGCAGTGGTAATTTCATACATAAATCTAAAACAAGTAAAATGCGTTTTGACAGCTACCGAATTCCAAATTATCTGCAGAATGCGTTCACGCACTCACATTACAGTACGATTGTCCATTTGGTGGCTGGTCTGGTTTCCCAGTACGCTATGCATGGATCTGAGCTTTGAAAGTGAACCTGCACTCACTTTGCCAAAAGAGGCCGATGGAAATACTGCTTACCTTGCTCTTGATACCTGAACCCAGTCGGCTGAAGCTGGAGCTCAGTGAGCCAATTTTAGTAAAAGTAAAGAACCCCACATTCACTAGTCTTGCACTGCTTGGCACACGTACTCGTTTCGATTCACTTGCGTTTATTCACATTCACACGGAATGGAGCTGCGTTTAAAATTCAAAACCATAATTTGCTCCTTATCTCCCACTGCCTCTGCCTCCGAATTGCACTTGGATCTCCGAGTTGGAGTCTGGAGTTTTTTATTTGAGAAACCAGAATAAATGAGAAGGTGATTCTCCTTAAGAAAATTGGTCCCAAAAGAACGTGTTGGTTGAACGCTAACTCTAACCCTTTTAGGTTTCATGCCCATGCTCGCGGTCTCACAGTGGCATTGTGGCCCAGGCGGACGAAATGAGGAAAGAATTCATTCTCAGAGATTTGTTTTGTTGGTGCTTTGCTTTCTTTTATGCTCGCGTGGCAGGCAATTGGCATTTAAACAGGTCTCTGACTTGCATCACATCTTCACATCACATCGCGGAGATCCTTTCCTAATGTGCCTTCGAACAAGATACAAGGAATTCTGGCTTAGACTTCAGACAAATATATTTCTCATCTTTTTATGTTTGTTGTGACTTGAACAGTCTGTTGTGTACGGAACGATTGTACGATTTTTTATTATTATTTTGGATCCAAAATCCAAGCCCATAGATGCTTTCACTTTATCCTTATTCTCCTCGGCCTCGTCTGGCCGCTTGCCCTCAACTGCCGCACAACGCAAAGCAAACGGCGTGCCCGACACATTCTCCTTATCCCCCGCATTTTCTCTTACTTAAATTGTTCAAAAGAGAAACGGCAACTGGAGAAATAAATGAAACACCTTCTGAATTCTAATGGCTCGATTTTCTTCTCTCTTCTGGCTCAAGCCATGTTGTACTTCTCATTCTCAGCTGCATTCCTCTCTGCACTCCAGTCGTGCATGTGAATGTGAGTACAAGCCAAGCTCTAGCCAAATCCAGCGAGGCAGCAGCGACTCGCTCATTCAATGCTCGGCAATGGTGTCACACGAGACACAATTTCCAGAAATTCCTTTCGAACCACAAAAAGAAACGCAGCGTGCAAAACAAACATTCTCACTGTACTAGTCACTGCAAAAAGGATTCCAGAAATCTAGCGCCAGTAAAGATCAAAAAGATCACACTTGAAGATTAATAGTAATCAAGTCTTTGCCTCTTTGCTGTACCATTCAAGACTTTCCATTCACATTCCAGATTCCAGCCCGGCTTTGCAGGCAGTAAAGACGATAATGCTTTTTCAATTTAAATTCAATTACGAAGGGAGCAGTTAACGACAACGACAAAAACTATCAACTTGTATTTATTCGATTGTCGTGCCGTGATTCTTTTATCTTTTGTGCATTGGTTCAACTGGGTTTAAGCTTGCTTTGCGAAAGTAAAGTTAAACAGCGACCCACAGAATTGCGCTCTTATTGAAGATCACGATCAAGCTTAGAGAACTCCAAGCGGCCAATGAATTTGATGATCTTTCTTATCCTTCCTAATGAGTGAGCTTAGAAAACCAGGGCAGAAAGCTTACCTTAAGTCTTAAATTAGTGTCAATGTACAAGGAAGCATTTTTGAGTTGAGCTCCAACGAGTGTCTCTTCTTGTGAAGGCATAAATCCCAGAATACCCACAGTGTACTCTCGGCAGTACTTATCTAATAATTCTTTGTTCCATTTATCCATGGATAAGTATTTTGTATAATTCTCAAATATTATCACACCAAATCGTCCTTTGTCCACATTTGTCATGATGGGCAACGATTTTCCGGCCAGCTCGACTTTGTACCTGAAATACAGACGAACGAGATTAGGAAGGAAAATTATTAAAGGCTAGTATTACTCACATTACATAAAACAATGGCAAGGAAATGAAAGACACGCGAAAGAGAAAAGAGAGAAACTCACTTCATTCTGTTGTAGACGAGTAGTTCGGCGAGATCCCGGCCAAGTTTGGAGAAAGTGTTTTCAACAAATAACAGAACCTTTGCGTCAATGCGAAGTCTTGAGGATGGAAGTGTGTGATCTGTCCATTTTCGATTTCTGGGATCCGACGGAGTTGGACACGTATATGAAGGCTGAGGGAT
>JAQIUU010000401.1:0-10839 GCA_034694545.1 Mesaphorura macrochaeta
AATAAGCCCTGTTCCAAGAGCGTAAAACATTAACGAAGTGCACTTAATCAGTAGCCCATTATTGGTTTACATAGCCCGAGGAAGTTCTTTTTGCAATTCGCAAACACTTTATCACTGTTGCCTTCTACAAAAATTAAGGTGTAATTTACATCATTGTTTATCCATGCAAATTTAGTAATAAACATTGTATACTATATATGATCATAATCCCCGTCAATGTGGCAAATCACTTCTATTCTTATCATTTATTTTATTACTTCAATCCTTATTTTCATACGGGAGAATTTTCAGTACACAACGAAAGTGTAGGGAATGAGTTAGCTGGTCGTGCCCGTCGTGGGGCTGTGCACTACACGCATAACCTGAATGTAATCGGCGGAGTCATGTGCAGTGAGGAGATTTCTTGTGTCGCGGAAAACACAAACAACACTTCCACGAAAAATCATAGCAAATAAACATATTACATGCGCAATTCACAGAAGGAAGACATAACTTTTGTTGGCAACTAATTTTTAAGAAAACTTCCAGATTATTCAGAAGTGCACACCTTTAAACTGAGGGTAATTGGGATTTCGGCCCAATACACGCGACTTCTGGGCCAGCTCGTACTTAACTATAAGTAAGGTTGGGCTAAACAAACATTTACAATGCTCCCGGGTGAGTTTGCAATTTACTTTTCATGTTGGCACTGGAACGTCACATTAATTATCGTTAGTACATTAATTATCGCTTCTTGGTCTCGTGTGCAGGTTCATTAACACCAGGTTTAAGCCGAAAAGTTCTTTTATGGTCAGCCAAAAATCTGCGACCATTCTCCGCATCTGCGACAGTTTTCCAAGATGCACCTGTCAAAGCCCCATCACAGACTCCGGGCTACATCTATGTAAACCCTGAAGAGCCAGGCCAGAGCTGGAAAGAAATAAATGACCGAGCAGCAAATACGATGTTTTGGCACGAACTGTTTCGAGGTACTATTAGCTAGAGTAATTAGAATTTGCACACTTCGGCCATCCATGTTTCCCTATAAATAAAAGGTCAGATGCAACTAAGATTTAACACTGCTTCACAGGTGCTGGAGTCACGTTAGCGCACATATTTAAGGAACCAGCCACCATTAACTATCCGTTCGAGAAAGGCCCATTGGGCCCCAGATTTCGCGGCGAACACGCACTCAGGAGATATCCCTCGGGAGAAGAAAGATGTATCGCTTGTAAATTGTGCGAAGCAATTTGTCCTGCGCAGGTAATGTGGAGACAACATTAACTAGTACAAAGCTCAATGACAGATACTGGGATATACTTGAATATTTAGGCCATAACAATTGAAGCTGAAGAAAGAGCTGATGGGAGCAGGCGAACAACCAGATACGATATTGACATGACCAAATGTATATATTGTGGATTTTGTCAAGAAGCGTGTCCTGTCGACGCCATTGTCGAGGTAAGTGTTTAGTTCCAACCTTTGCTTATTCCAGCACCTCATCCTCATCAACTGAGATGATCTAGGACTAAAGTTAATTCATTCGTCTTCGCATTTAATAGGGTCCGAACTTTGAATTTTCAACTGAAACGCACGAGGAACTGTTGTACAATAAGGAGAAACTGCTAAACAATGGAGACAGATGGGAAGCTGAAATCGCTGCAAATATTGAAGCTGATCATTTATATCGTTAATTTGGTGATACAACGCGTAGATTAAGCTTTCAGAACCTTCACGAGTCATTTGTCAAATTCGAAGGTTAATATGAATTGCAAAGAGTTAGTAATCTTCCTAATGGTAATTACGGTCATATAGCTAGTGTATGACTACCGAAATATATCTTCTTCAATAGTTATAATGTACGATGTCAATTGATGCAAATAAAATCTGTAGTGCTCAAAACTGGTTATTGCCTACTGAACACGGTCGAGATTATTTGATGGTTTGGATGAACCCATGAACCCTACAATTCAAAACAACGACCTTTCTTTTTATTTGTCACAGGTACATATTTAAAACACTAATGCTAAAACAACAATACGAGAACTAGTAGGTGCAAAATAAAGTAAGATTCGCCTTTTTTACAATATAAATATACAAATAGTGTCTTTTGCAATGACTTATGTTGTGCAGATCAATGTGTTTTATCAGTAAACATCAACTAAAAATAATGACAACTACGTAGCATTTATTTGTGAGTTTATTATTTCCAGGTCCATCGCTCTTATTTGGTTAGAAAGAATTTGTATAAATAGCGAGTTGCATAGTAAAGTAATAATGTATTACCTACCTTATTCGTATAACATAAATATTATCTTACGTGCTTAGCTCAACATTCAGGGTTTACGAATAGTTTACACTAAAGATTAGGATTAAAATGTGAAGTATCAGTTTCATGGTTTTTAGTAAAGGGACAAGGTACGGGGTGCAAAATTTGCCCTGCTCAAGAAAACTTTCTCCTGGCCTTAAGCTTGGGAGGAAAAATTCCTCTCGAGCCGCTGTGGTAGCAAGAAATTTTTCCCCAGGGCATATTTTGCAACCACGGCAAGAACTAATAGCTATGTCAAGAATGAGGTGATGGAGGTCATGATTTGATCTTCGTGTGCTCCTTGTGAATTCTCTTATGGTGCGATTGAGCCATTGAATTGACAATAGATATGACAAAATAAATCACCATTCCCATCACAAGCTTTTCCAACAAGAAAGCTAAAATTCCACCATCCTAGTAAAAAATAAGTATTAATAATAAATTATGTAACATTATATATTGAATACAAAGTTAATATCAAGTATTGTAATCAATAATCTTACCGATTCACCATTCCCAGGTTTACTATGTAAACTCGCTTTCTGACCATGCATGAACTTTGTAAATGGATCGCTCACATAGGGACCTAACGTAGGGATGGAGCCAATGGCGTCTACAGCCCTAAAATATATAAAAAGAATTTCATCATCAATATCTGTTTCAACGTCAGGCCTTGATTCAAATACTAACATTTTAAGCAAGTCTTCATTGAAAGCTAAAATCACGAATATCATCTGCAAGTGGGCCTTGATTATCGCTTTTCCTATTACAGTTGCCCCAAAAAATGTTGTAAAGGGGACGAGAAAATGACCACAAGTAATTCCAGCGAGATCAAACAGAGGATTTGGAATTGAGGCGCATGCAAGGATGCCCCAAAATCCAACCTTTTCAACCAAGTCTTCCATCCATACTTTTGCACGCTCGATCAAGCTCTACAAACAATGAATAATTAATTCCAGTTCGACTATGAACATGAAAATATGTTATCAAACTATAGAATCATACCAAACTTTTTGGGTCAAGTTTCTTCTTTCGCTGAAGCAACTGCGTAAATTCTTCCAGTTCTTCGTCAGCGTCCATTCCAGATATTCTAGCAGCTCTCGCCATAAAGTAAGGTGGTAATTCCCCGAGTGCAGTCCCGAAACCCCACATGAGAGACTCCCATCGAATCTTAGCCACAATATCCCAAACTGTCACGCCGGGAAAGTCATCGCCAGACGGGCAAATTACTCTGTCATCAAAGATTGAAATATTGGAACAAATGTGCCATAACTTCAGGATTTGACTAAATAACTCTGAACTTACTGGTCAGGATACGGTGGTCTTGGGAAATTAACAGTCCCACATTCTTGAGCTGCTAATGTTACTTTGGCAATGAAAGGTCCAAGATATAGTACAAATGTGTGTAAACCTGTTCCTAGTCCCACAGAAGAAAGGACTCCGAGAAACACCCAGTACATATGCCATGAGATAGATTCTTTAACCTACATCAGATAAAAAGAATGTTACTTATTAACAAAAAGCCTAATATATTAAATATATAATTCGATACTATAGTAAAATCTAGTTTAATCGATCAATTCTACATACCAGAAGTGAATCTTCATCATCTTTAAATGCATAAAAGTAGAAGCCGTAGAAAAGGAACATGATCGAGATGAGAATACACAGCTGACGAAATACAGGAATCGTCTTCTTTCGAGGATCGTATAAAGAAGCAATAATCCTGTCACGACAAACAGAAAAACAATTAAGACCAATACCAGGAATATCTGCACTATACGTTACAAAGAGAAATTTAACAACGTACCTATTCTTAGCATCTGAGATTGAGCAGGGAACCTCTAATACAAAATATTTAAGCGTTAGAAATGGTGCTTTCCATAGTACAATTTGTGATCTCTCTTGTCGAAGTTGGTCTGTTTTCCGTTTGATTCTTCTTTGCATGTCGTTTTCGTTTTTACTAAACTTCCTTAGATCATTCGCTGGATGCGAGTTCGCCTTAACTTTGTTGTTATTCATTCTTTGCTGCAATTCTTCTTTCTCCTTGTCCTTCAATTCGTCAAGGCGCTTCATCTGTTGAAAAAAATAAAACCCGTCGTAAGAAATAAAGGGATCTATTTTGGGGCTCGCAGCTTGGACTTTGCTTGCTGTCGTATACAAGCAAGAAGCAGGTCTTGAATTGAAATACGAAATACTTCAAAAGTGATTCCGACCTTAGTTACTTATTCCTGTTACCAACTTCCGAACTTCCTGATTTATTTCAGAAGCAGTTGCACGATCAGAGACGGCCACCTTGGCATTAATTCCAGTCTTATTATCAGTCTAGCGAGCCCGCTGTTTGATTGCGCTCAAGTTGGACTTTTTTAACACCTTATCATTCTTATCATGCATACACAAAGTGGAGTCTACCACAAACCATTTAACTCACAAAGTTTATTCCTCCTGCTTGGACTTGTGACGCGTTCCTACGTCGTATGGTTTCAAATCTGTATCACAAACACAATGTGACACCTCATACTTTAAATGACTACCGGTAAAGGTACACTTGCAAATCCTGAGGTGATGGGTAAAATATGTTTTAAGATTTAATGGAACAGGGTAAGGGAAAGTTACAGGAGCTAGTGAAACCGTTTGCCGTAATTAATTCAACCTGAGTGAAACCCTGCTCAGTTGCTCATGCTTTAGCAGTAATGATGAAGCTATGTTAATGCTTCAACTGCTAAATATTAAGTCTGTCTCCTACTGGTCTCATCTTGATCGCCTCATCATTACGCCTCGTCTCGTCTGCTCTCACAGACACATGTGATGGCATGACGGGTCTACTTCTACTATCTGATGATTCTCTATTGCTTCAGGGTTCATGGTACAAGTACATGTTCAAGTGTATAAGTAAGCAACAAGTGTGTGGATTGGATTGAACGAAGGAAATATCCAATCGTTCATTGCAATTGCATTGCACTAACTTCGCCACTTGAAGACTGAGGATGATTATTATCCTAATGTAATGGCCATCATGTGATACTTGCAATGGTAGCGGTAGTTGTGAGGAGTATTGCACGTTGCTTTTTGTAGTTTGGACGCTGACTACGCAAAAAATGGTTTAATCTCGCTATTTGACTCTTTTCTTTGTTCGCTTCTAGGCTCTTTCTTTAGGCCATAGCCCTACATGTACAAATCCTAAAACTAAACTAAACTAACGTTAGCATGCGCTAATCCCCAGACAAGAATTGCTGGATAAAGTGGTAATTCTTACGAAAAATGGCTTAGAGAAGCATACAAAGCAGCCGCAGGATGGAGAATCCTCATCTGAGCCTTCAATGTTGACAACAATATGCATTTTGTCCCGATCCCAATGTCCCATGATGACAATTCGACGATTGGATTGGAGATGAACACCGCCAAATGAATTGAATACTCCGAGCACATAAAACTAAACGAATACAGAATACTAACTACGTTATCTTAGCCCGGTAGGGTAGATAATAGTCGGCATGTAGCACTTGTTCAATTAGTTAAAATACTGGACGTTAACTTTTAAAATTAAATAAGAAATCTTAACTCCTCAAACACGACGGAGATGAATGAAAGGGAAAATTAAATTGATCAGCTGATTGTATCTCGAGAAACTTGAACTTGGAATTCTAGCAGCGTCTTTCAAGAATGTGTGACAATGACAAACGAAAAAAAGCAATCACAAGAAACCTTCGGTGTTGATTCCCATAATTATTGATTGATAATTACGAAAAGTCGACCTCGCCTGACTTAACTGGCTATGACAAACTCACGACACAAGCAGACGAGGACGAGGAAGACTCACTTTGTAGAATTGGACTGGAAACGTCCGTCCGGCGCCGCGGCAAAAGAGGGATGAATGAAAGAGTTGTGTTTGCGTTTCAATTTCAATTGCAAGTGCGAAGCGTATGAATTCAGAGCAAAAGTCGTGGTTTGATTTAAGAATGACAACATAAAAACCAGAAAGGAATTTCTTGGCTCAATTAAATCGTCTCGCACATGGGAGATAGCAGAGGAAAGAACATACTACATCAAATATCATTATAATAAATTATAAGACATTCATCTTTCCCTTTTCGACAAGTGGCAATGCGAGTCCAGCTCTAGTAGCTGAGCATGTTTGCCTTACACGCTCATCTTCACAACTCGACAAAAATAACATGCAAGATAAGAGTAACATTTGCTTAGCCTTCAGGGTGAGCGACGGTCGACGACGAGGTGATGGGAAAGATGAAGATGTCACTCGAAAAGTCAGGAGTTCAGATCACACAAACTGCCTTTATTTGTAGTTTGTAATCATGGCTCAAATCCTGCTGTTTTCGGTCTGTGATCTGTGAATGTTAATTTGCGCGATTGCATATCATCTAGATATCGATGCGGAAAAACAAGGAGCTGTATTCTTCCTAGTTGCTTGATGACGAAAACAAAACCTTCACAAAGAACTTGAATGATAGAGTTCCTATTCTGATTTTTCAGATTCCACAATTCGAAGTACACCGACCAAATTTTACGAAATTCAGCCCAGTTCGACAATTACCTTCTTCAATGTATGCCATGTGGGGCACGGTCGAAAGTAAAATTATCCAAAGGAGGTGTTCGATCAATGTGCTGAGAAGACTTAAGAGTCTGTGTCAAGGGTCATCGCATTCATGTATCGGAGACTATAAAACAACAGTATAAACAGTACTGTATAAAACAGTATTAACACAGACGCTTTTTTGCACGTGTCAATCAAATTGAAATCACACGAATTGATTATATTATACTTATGATGTGGATATCGACTGCTGCGAGACCCGGAAAGGAAGGTCACAGAAGAGTTAAGCAGGACTGCCTTAACTAAAGCAGTATATTATTGTATATCCACGCGCACTATCATACTTTTATAGGTTTTTACGTACGCATGCGGAGATATGTATAACGTTAACCTCTGTGAACTTGCACTGTTTGACTGTGTGAAGGGGAAATTGGGAAAGTCAGCGCCAGTAAAGCACGCCAATATGAGGAACAGTGATCTGTGATGTAAGAGTGTATGGCTGTGGCCATCATGGCGCAATCATTTTCACATGGGATTAACACCCATTGAACCCGAGATAAAGTCAGTCAGATAAGTCAGATTGTACACTAGCTTCTATGTGGTCTGAAGTTATTTTTATGGTGTTTACAAAAATAATTACGGGCGGGCAGATAAATGGAGTTTGGGTAGTGCATTAAAGTGCTAGTATGAGCATTCTCGTCTTCAACAAACAGCGGAAAAGTTGACGACATTTCTGGCTCACCTATGGCCTACTGCAACGGAAATATATGCGGAAATTATCCTTACCATTGTAGCGTAGTCGCCTGTAGGCCGGACTCCTCTTTTCCTCAGTTCCCATTTCAGGTCTTCCACTTTGGAGTTATTGGATTTCCTCTTCTTGTTGCCCATCTTGTTGAATGTTAAAGCTTCTTAAACTTAAACTTATGTGGCTACGTCGTTTCGTGATTAGCGTTCCACAGTTCTTAAGCAATTGACTAGTTCCTTCTGGCCGATGCAATCTGCCAAGTGTGTCTCGAATGTACAGTTAAAGGTTCAACGTTTAAACTCCTAAATGTCCTAAAACTTAGCTAATTAGTCGTAGTTGCGGCGCTTCTGTCACCGCTGTCACAATCACAATGAGCTGGTCAGTCATAACCCAAATCCCAGCCTGTGAGCAAGGAATAAGCAGACCAATCAATACACAGACAAATAGCACAAAGTATGTAAACAAATGGTTTGAAGTTTGGCCTGTTTGGCTTACCATAATTGATTGATGGGTCGTCACAGTAATTTATTTGTGCGTTGTAAAGTTGTAATTGTAAACCTTGACGGTTGACGCTTAAACTTATAAACGTTAAAATTATTAAATTATTACGAGATTAATAAAATATTCGGAGATTCGGAAACAGAAAAAGGACAGAAGAGAGGACGGGGGACAGAAGAGTGTGGAAAGGAAAGAGGAAAGCACACAACACTTCTGCTCGTCACAGCCAACTCCGATACCGAACTGACCGAAAACCGAAAATGCGAGCAGGCAAAGCCTCGTGATGTTTTTGTTCCACGTATACAATTTCTATATTTGCATTATTCATTCAGCAGAGGACTTCCCCTTTCTTTCCGGGATCGAACTGCGGGTTGCCCGTAGCCAGCCGACGTAGCATCACAGCAGAGCACAGCGCGACCGGCTACCGGCATGATGGCATGTGCATAGTGCATAGGATGGCAGTGATGTGACTGGTCTTGGTCTGGCTTCAATTTTAACCATGGCAGTTCGTTCCAAAGTCCAATATATTATTTTAACAGGTACGCATTCTGACTCCTGGGAAAAGTGAAGCCACATAGTAATCAGGTCGATACGAAAGTTAATATGAGGGCGCCTCATCTACGCTCCGAGGGTCGTGCTCATTTTGCTAGTAGTACGATGTTGGACTGCAGCAATACCAATCAACTTATCATGCTTAATGCGTACGTAAATATGCATTTGTAAATATGAGGAGGTTTCAATATGTCCGCCCATTGACTCGTGAGTCGTGAGCCGCTGGGTCAACTGCACAGGACTTTCGACAATTTAACTACATATAAATTGTATGATTGGGGTAAATGGGGAAGCATTGAAATTTGACAGAATTGTATCTACAAGATATTTGCGATCACCAAACAAGGAGCTGTCGGTAATTGAATCAAATCGACAAGAATGAATATAAGACAATAATTGTTTCGCTTTATTGACATCTTTAACATAATTGTAGACCATCTCGTGGCTTCAACTTTGTAATCTCGCTGAAGAAGCTCTCAGGTACAATGTTAGTGCGAATACATTTTAAAAATGTGAGTATACAATTCATGGAACTCCTGAACTAGTCACGGCTTAACTAATTATACTATTACGAAGAAGGAACAGTAACAGGACTCAGAGTGTGCCACCGGAGATGTTTCTTGTTACAAATCTTTATCATATCAGTCCAATGTTTCAGTCTCTCTCCTTTCGAACTTGAGCTCAGATAAATTCCTCCTGAAACGACAAAACAAAGTAGTTTATTATACAACACAGTTACAAAGAAGTGGTACAATTCTGAGGTTTCGGGCTGCTGAGCTTACCAATGTAATCATTATTTCGCCCCATATCTTTATCCCAAACTGAAACCACAAGTGCCAACTTGGACAAATCCATGAGCGAGACCTTCAATGAAAATTCTTCGAGGAATTCTGGATTTAATGTTTTCCATTTAACACTTGTTTTGTATTTTCTGTTAAGTGACGCGCAGTTTGTCGGTGCGACCACGCCACCCGCTGCTGAGTCTTGAACGAGTCTCCTGCAAAAAGAGCATAATCGTCATTCGTTAATGATGGCAATGAAACAGAACCTCAATGAAGCATGTCCGCAAATGGCTTCGAGGCTCGCTTCGAAGGTTACGGACGCGACGTGAACCCTTTTTATCATACTCAAGTTAGCATTTTCATGTACTTACACTTTAACATATGGGTCTGACGTTCCGTTCAAATCCAATGCGGGCAAATCATGCGCCCGCACGACACCAACAACGAGAACATTTTTGTCCGTGGAATACAATAAAGACAGCAGCAGTCGACCTCGTCCCCATTCCTTGTCCGAAATCGTTTGTTCCCAGTTGGTCTACAAAAAATTAAGTAGCAGATTAAATTGGGTTGTTCGATCTCATAGCGCTTTCGTCGTAGCCTCAATGTAATTAGAAAAACAGCCTCCTGAAATGTGCTGGCAAAATAATTTCGAATGCTAAGAATCCTTAGCCTGCTAATTAAATAATTTAATCATCGTAATTTAGGTAGAAACTGATTGAATCTCAACTTACAGACGAGGCAGCTTCAAGTTCTAGTGCAAAGAATCTAGTTTGTTGTGGCTTGAGACGATGAAGCGAGATTTGAGTTGTTCCCAAGCAATCTCTTCCCCATCTGTCCTCGTCTAAATTCCGAACAAATAAGACATTTCATTTAATTAGATTCACAATTCAGAGTAACTATACAACCTCATCAGAAATTCATGTGCATTAAAGAAAAAATAAAAGCAAGATTCCAGGAAATGCTAAATTCAATTATAAATTAATGAACCCGGGTTCGTAGCTGAAGTGAAAGCCAAAGCTTGGAGTAGCTCAAATATGCAGGGAAAACTTGGAGAAATGAGATGGGAGGCCATTCTGGGCATACAACTCAAGAATTCCGGCTTGCATTTGTTCGCGTGGCACCAAAACCAAAAGCAGAGAAATTAGCTGAAGGAGACAGCACTCGTGTCTGTCATAAAGAACAATTCAGCAATTTACTTTCGCGATGCGGCGAGCGATTTCATTATTTCGTAATTATTTTACAACTTGTTCGAGATTGGTTTCACTTCCTGTTTTACGTTCTTGGAGCGTCATTATTGGAAAATGCATTATATTTTTGTCTCCGGATCTAACCGAAAAAGGTTGCCACTCATTTGTCCTACATGGCTACGGCTACAACACAACATTACGACTATAATATATTTATTAGCTTTTTACTTTGATAA
>JAQIUU010000402.1:0-10838 GCA_034694545.1 Mesaphorura macrochaeta
CCTCTCTCGAAGGCTGTCTCTCCGCTTCCGGCTCGACATGACGAGGCCAGACGGAACGGAGTGGCTAATTCAGCCGTTTGTCGCCACAATTGTGGCCCTCTCCTTCCTAATCGGGATTCATTCAACGCTCTGGTCATCCACAAAGGCACAGTTCAGCACCGATATTTCCAAAGCGATTATATTTTCATCACCTTGCTGGGTGGAGTCGCATGGGGTTGGCAGGCGGCGGTAGTTTTCATCGTTGGGGGCTTTTTCGTGATGAGCGTCGTCAATTACACTCACTCAATGGGCATGTTCCTCAAGAGAATCAGGTAAATATGTGTACATGAGTAATGCATTATGCGTCGCGACGGGCTGTCGGTCCGTCCGTGTGTCTGTCAGTCTGTGAACAATTTCTTGACGTGTACGTGTAGGTCTGATGCCGACGCCAGCGAGTTGGAGAGAACCCGGTCCAGGCTCTTGTACCGCTCTCACCAAATCATTCACGCGTTCGCGTCCGAGTTCATGTCGACCATCATCCTATCGTCACTGACCAGCAGCTGCCTCCTCCAGATTGCGGGCTTTTACGGCATGGTTCACCAACAGACCGAGGAGACTCCGTTGAGCATGCGAGCGTCCTGGGTCGGAGTCCCAATATTGACCATGGTCTGTACGAAAGCGTGTCTAGATTTTGCGATGAGCTACACAAATGCTGCGGCTGAGTATCCAGCCTCATTTCAGTTGTAGACTGGGTCAAGGTCATGGAGTAAGCCGCTTATGAATGGAAATTCAAATGGGAGCACGAGTCTGATAGTGACGGCGCGGGTGCGAAGGCTCTACCAGCATGAGTCTCGGGTTTTTAGAGCGTATCGACCATTCTACTTCAAGATAGGATCACTTGTGTATATTAAGAAGACCACATTTCCGGTTGTAACTTCCGATGTGGTAATGGAAGGTGTGGTTTATCTGCTCTTGCTGTAAATACAATCTTTATTTATTTAATCTTTAATAATAATCTTCCTTGTAGTTTTTTCATGATGGTGCTTTTTTCAATGTAAATGCCTGACATCCGCGCATGTTGACAGTCGACACCCTCATGAAATCCTATGTGTTGACCGGGTTTTGCACTTCTGTGCAAGGGAACATAACTCTAGCTTAAGAAAGTGAAAACAACCTTCGAAGACCTTCGGCTGCCCGTTTAGTAAATTCCGAGTAAATTAAAATTATCGTGATTTGTTAAATTAGACAATATTATAGCATCTTGGGTTGGGTAGCGTCCTGCTAGTTTATTTATAATTTTCTTTGCGAGCCTACGTGCATGAACGGCTGGCGAAAATTATAGGCATGACCTTGCAGTTCCAGTTCTGCATGCACAGTTCCATTTTACTCAAGTTCCATGCCCCATGCCCATGCATGGCTAAAAACTGCAATCGATTCTAGATACTAATCGCGTTCTCGCAAAATTGCCAATTGCCGCAAGCCGGCATTCATTTGATTAACGGTTCGTGGCATTCGTAAATTCGTATTCGTAGAGTCTCATCGCGTGACCCAATATTAAATTCTCAATCGCAGGGTTTGTCGTCCCGATTCTTAGAAATTTAATTCCGGACGTACACGAATCACGAATAGCTGATTTATTTGTGACCCGCCGGGTTAACTTTTAACTCTCAAATGCATGCCATGACCATAACGCCTCGTGTATCACGTTGAGTAGATTTGTTCATCGCAGACACAGACTAAATCGGAGTGGACAACTGTGCATAACATCGCCACACATTTAGTGGCCATGATTTCTGAAAAATCCTTCAAGCTCTACGGCTTCATAATCCAGGTGGGCTTCTGGACTCAGCTCATGCCCTACAAATGGAACCGGGACGAGCACAAAATGGAGGTCAGGAGCTACCTGAACGTGTGGCGTGTTTTCGCGGTGGCTGGCTACATGGTTCAGTTGTGGGTCCTCGCTGGCTCTGCTGCGGCCCTAATCAACGTTGCGTACAGCATAACTGACTTGATCACGCTTGGATCCACACTTTTTGCCCTCATGTTTTCGACGAGCTTCCAGTTTTACAACTTGGTTTACCCGTACGAGTTTGCGGCGCTTGTCTCGACCTTCAGTCTTCTGTCTCGAAATCTTTCTGCCCGCTTCCGGCTAGACATGGGAAAGTCGGACGGGACGGAAAAGTTGATTGAGCCTTTCGTGGCCGTGGTCCTGACCCTGCCCGTGCTGTGTTGGATCGGAAACACGATCCTGATCTACGAAAACGGGTTGCTGTTCCGCTACTTTCACAGCAAGCACCTTGCCATCATTTTGTTGAATGGGTTAGCATTTGGACTTCTCGCAGCGCAGGGTTTTACGGTTGGAGCCTTCTTTGTGATGACAGTCGTCAATTACACCCACTCAATGAGCATGTTTCTCAAAAGAATCAGGTGAGGAAGCCACTTGATAGTCGATTTGGGGTTTAAAATAACGAAAATGGTCGAATCGGTGGTTTTTCATCGTTTTACATGAAAATGTTCAAAACTCAATGTTTACTCCGTAATGCAGATTCGAAGCCAACGTCCACCGCAGCCAGCAAACCGAGCAACGGCTCCTGTACCGCACTCATCAAGTCCTTCATGCGTTCGCATGCGAATTTATTGCGACCATCATAGCGTGCTCGCTCGCGACGAGCTGCCTCATGCAAATCGCAGGCTTTTACGTGATGATCAATAACCAAGGAGCGGACACACAGCTCATTATGCGTGCCTTCTGGGTCGCGTTCCCTCTCATCGTAATGGCCGCCACGAAAGCTTGCCTGGATTTCGCAATGAGCTATACGAACGCGGCGGCTGAGTTCCCAGCAGCGTTTCATGTCTGGACCAAGCAACTTAAGCCGTTGCGTGCGCGCGCGTGTGAAATGAAACGCAGACGCGCACGTGCAAGTGCATGGAAAGTGTACCAAGAAGAATTCCGGGTGTTCAGAGCCTACCGACCATTTTACTTTAGAATTGGCAATTTTTTGCATATTACAAATGTCACGTTTCCTCTTGTAAGCTCCGAAGTAGTCATGCAAGGCGTTGTATCGCTTCTCTTGATGTAAAAATAAATTTAATCACGCGTGTACAATAAATTATTCACAAGCGTCTGGTTTGGGCTCTGAGACTGGATTTTAATTGTCCCTTTCCAATTGGATACAGTATCTTATGGCTTTCGTGCGAATTGTCCGAATGATCTTAAATATTTTATCAATCAATGAAGGTTTATTATCCGATACGGATTTAACCCTTACAGACAGGCACGTATTCTTGTTCTTGGCATTCATAAATTCTCATCGTGTCCAGAACTGAAGAGCCGAACGAGTACGACAACGCAACTTGAAGACAAAAGCAAAACGACTTCGGTATTGTATATTGTAAATATTATGCTAGTTATTATGAGAGAGCATTAAACTTCGAGATTTTGTTTGGAATTTAGATCTAGTGTAAAAGCGAAAGCGTTGCGTTTTCATTTCTTCCGTTCGGGTGAAAATTCGAGTAAAGTAAGAAAAGAAAATAGTTGTCATTCGTCAGTGGTAAGAGATTAGACGTAAATTCTGTAAGCTCCCAGTTTAATTGTACCAATTACGTAATTCTAATTACAATTAACTGCTAAATAAAACTTCAGAAAGTAAGTTTTGGTGTTTAGTGAGTGAGCTGGCGATACTTTATTTGCTTGAGAGTCATCAGATCACCGGAAATTGGAACATTGAACATTTTGTCCCGATTCTGAATCGGTTGGTCCCTCGAAACTGAACGTGAATCGTGTAGGATTTGGGACTGAGCTCGAGCGGAATTCTGGATTCACCTTGCCGTCGTGGGTTGGATAACCCTGGATTCGACACATCGCGTGGCCCAATTTTAAAATTTCAGCCCATTTGCTGCAGGCTTTGTCCTCCCGATTCTAGGAAATTTAATTCCGCACGAACACGAATAGCTGATTTATTTGTGACCTGCCGGGTTAGTTCAGAAGACACGCGATGCCACGTGTGGCACGACGACCGACGGCATTTATCCATCATTCACGTCACGGCAGACAAAGTTCAGATGGCCAATTGAGTACATCGTTATCACTTATCACGATATTTTGTGGCCATTTCACGGCCATGATTTCCGAGAAATCGTTCAAGCTCTACGGTTTCATAATCCAGGTGGGCTTTTGGACACAGCTCATGCCATACAAATGGAATCGCGCTGAACACAAAATGGAGGTCAGGAGCTCCCTGAACGCCTGGCGTGTATTTGCCGTGGCTGGCTACATCGTCCAGCTGGGTGTCCTTGGTGGCGCTGCTGCGGCCCTGATCAACGTTAAGTACGACATGACTGACTTGATCACGCTTGGGGTCACACTCTTTGCCCTCATGTTCTCGACGAGCTTCCAGTTTTACAATGTGGTGTATCCACACGAGTTTGCGGCGCTTGTCACGGCATTTAGTCACCTCTCCAGGAATCTTTCTGCCCGCTTCCGGCTGGACATGGAAAGGGCGGACGGGACGGAAAAGTTGATCGAGCCCTTCATGGTGCTGGTGCTAACTCTACCCGTGCTGTGCTGGATTGGCGACACGTTCATGATTTACGAAAACAATTTGCTGTTCCGCTACTTTCACAGCGAGTACCTTGCCATTGTTTTGCTGAGCGGTCTGGCGTGGGGATTCCTCGGAGCGCAGGGTTTTTCGGTTGGGGCTTCTTTGTGATGACCGTCGTCAATTACACACACTCGATGAGCATGTTTCTCAAGAGAATCAGGTAAGCAAGAAAGCAAGCCAACTTAGTAGTCGATTTGGGGTTGAAAATGGCGAAAATGGTCGAATTGGTTGGTGGATTCTCATTGTTTTACATGAAAATATTCAAAACTCACTCAGTCAGTTAATCATGCATTGGCTTTACTTTGTAATGCAGATTCGACGTCAAGGACCGTTGCCGCCAGCGAGCCGAGCTCCGGCTTTTGTACCGCACTCACCAAGTCCTTCATACACTCGTGTCCGAGTTCATGGCGACCATCATTGCGTGCTCGCTCGCGACGAGCTGCCTCATGCAGATCTCAGGTTTTTACATGTTGATCCAAAATCAGGAAGAGGACACACCGCTCATTATGCGGGCATTCTGGGTCGGATTCCCTCTCATCGTAATGGCTGCCACGAAAGCGTGCCTGGATTTTGCAATGACCTACACGAACGCTGCGGCTGAGTATCCAGCATCGTTCCATGCGTGGAGCAAGCAACTTAAGCGATTTGGGTCCAGGGAAAGACACCCGCGGCGTGCACGTGCATGGAAAGTGTACCAAGAAGAATTCCGAGTGTTTAGAGCTTACCGCCCATTTTACTTTAAGATTGGCAATTTTTTACATATTACAAGTGTCACATTTCCCCTTGTAAGCTCCGAAGTGGTCATGCAAGGCGTTGTATCGCTTCTCTTGATGTAAAAGTAAATCTAATCACGCGTGCGCGTGGCGTGTTCAATAAATTATTCAGGAGCGTCTAGTTTCGTTCTGGGTTTTAATTCCGATTGGAAGGTTGGATACAGCATACAGTATCGTATGGCTTTCTTTCGTGCGAATTGCCCGAATAATCCGAAATATTTTATGACCTGCGTGACAGTGACAATCGTGACTTAAAATTCCCCGAATTTAATTTTTACCCGCTACTCTTCCAAGAATTTTGAACCATTATCAGAATTTATCTCCAATCGCAATCGTCTATCACGCAATGCCATCACGCTATTTTATATCTTATGCAGATTACAGCCTTTCGAAAGGGAAACCTTAAACTGGGTATTACTCGTATTACTCATGGTGCATTGCGTTACGTTGCCTTTTGGATTGCGTGCTTAGTGTCAACGTCCATATTTCGGATTTTCAATGACAAATGACAAACGGCAATTGACACATTTATATTGGCCTAGCCATTTAAAGTGAGTGTACGGGGAAAGCCGCCAGTCTGGCCATTTTTGTCCACTAACTAATGCAAAGAGTAATTTAAGGAAATTATGACTTTCTATTCTAAAATGAGCTAGCCATCTAACACACTAAAATGCGGCACGGCGTGATGCCAGTACGGAGACATTTTTGCATTCCATTGACACGATTCAGATTTCGCACACGCACGGCGACAACATTCATCCACGCTCCGTTCCGGCAATAAAATGAGAGGTCGTCGTCGCCATCGCGTGCTTATTATACTGGAAATTTGGGGGTCGGGTTTATAAAAGTCAGCGCAAGCAAATGAATTCCGTCTCATTTCAATTTCTATTTCTACTTCCGCCAACGCCAACTGCCAACATCAAGCCTCTCAAAAATGATTTCCGAGAAATCCTTCCGACTTTTCGCGTTCATAATCCAAGTTGGCTACTGGACTCAAATCATGCCGTTCAAATGGAATCGGATCACGTACAGAATGGAAGTCAAGCGCTATCTAAACGTCTGGCGAGTATTTGCCGTGGTCGGCTACCTTGCCCAATGCTCTGTGATCGGATTCGCTGGCCTTGGACTCGCCACGTACAAATTCAAGATGGTGGACGTGATCTGGTTTGGTGTGATGGTATTTTCGCAAATGTTTTCCACAAGTTTCCAGCTCACGAACTTGTTTTACCCACACGAGTTTGCGGCGCTCGTCTCTTCATTCTGTCAGTTTTCCAGGAAGCTCTCGCTCCGCTATAGGCTGGACATGACGAAGCCGGACGGGACAGAATGGGCCATTCAGCCATTTCTGGGGCTAATTGTCGCCTTGCCCTTCCTCTGCTTCGCAAGCGACGTGCTCGTGATTCACGAAGGTAAAATCTTGTTTCGGTACCTCAAAACAGAGTACTTCATCGTCACTCTGCTGGGTGCGCTGGTTTGGGGGTACCAGGCAGCGTGTGCTTTCACGGTCGGCGGCGCCTTTGTCATGATAGTCGTCAATTACACACATTCAATGGGAGCATTCCTCAAGAGAATCAAATTCAGTGCAGGAGCAGATGCAGAGACGAACGAGGCCGAACGAGTCCAATGGCGCCTCCTGTACGGTGCCCATCAGGTTCTCCACGCATTCGCGTCCGAATTCATGGCCACAATCATCGCATGCTCACTCTCCACGAGCTGCCTCCTTCAGATCGCAGGCTTCTATACTCGATGGTCAACAATCAGGGGTCGCACACACCGCTTGTAATGCGAGCCTTCTGGGTCATTCTCCCCCTCATAACAATGGTCGCTACCAAAGCATGCCTCGACTTTGCGATGAGCTACACGAATGCGGCGGCGGAATATCCAGCCTCGTTTCAGGCATGGAGTAAGCTACTTCGGAGCGGAAATTCGGATGACCTGTGTGTGTATCGGGAGGGATATCGCGTGTTTAGGGCGTACCGTCCATTCTACTTCCGGATCGGCAACTTTTTCTATATTAAGAAAATTACTTTCCCCACTGTAACCTCGGATGTCGTGATGGAAGGCGTGCTTTCACGTTTATTGATGTAAATTTGAATCGTGACTTTAAACTTACTTGATTAAATGTGAAGCATGCATGAGTATTATAATGCGTATTATTCAGATCGTATTTAGTGTTCCTGATGACTGCTGACAATGAGTGTGATGAGATGAAAATAACATACAGAACATACAACGGAATTTACGGAATGAGTAACATTGATGCCCATTTGCAATGCCGTGTTTTTCATGGCCAGGCCGTATAGATACGATTTCAAGCACATTAACGCAAGATCATGATCATTCTCGATGGACATCGAAGGTTCGAGTTGCTGATAAGCAGCACGAGCATGAAGCTGTGTTTGCCAAACTCATCATCTATCTAGTCTAGTGAGTTGTGTGCGTTGTGCCAATAAATATGAGATCAGTGGCCTATGAATCATGATTGCACTAGTATGTCGTAGCTCAGGTAGCTCCTACCTCGTCTACACCATCGCGTTGAATACGACACAGGTACGACAAATACCTTTACCTTTACAAAGGATTAACATGATAAGCGTGGCTGATAAGAGCCTTCGATTGCCGGACGATGCAATGAAAAACATTGTTTCTTATGGTGTGGGGCAAGAAGGAAGTCATACCAAATTTCGTTTCTGAAAGTTTAAAAAATAATTGCAAAGAACCTCGCCCGCAAAATGTGGGCGGGGTGGTTGCACCACGACCACATCCTCCTTCAGGTGGCTCTGTGGAGCAACTGCCCCAGCTTCCTCTTTCCCGGAAAGCCTTGGAGTTCCGGCGGTGTCACGTGCGTGGTAGCAACAAGAATGAAGATTGCAACAGATGGACTAGTGCAAAGTGGGCCGAATTTGCGAAGAAGAACATGTTCGAGTTGGGCGAGTTCAGGTCGGTCATCAACACCACATACGAAGAACTTTGTGCTGACATGGCAAGAGCTACTTTGGGGCACGATAAAGATCACGAACTTTGGGGCACGAACCTCCGCTGGAGTACACGGGAATATATTATCTTTGCCGTGTGCTGCCACAACAGAGGTGAAGTGGAAGTACGCCTTCTTGGGTCCAAGTACATCTTGGTCGCCCTTGACAGGCACAATCATCCCATTCACTTCGAGGGCCAGTTTGACTCAACACCATCATCGGGGTCAATCAAGCTCGACTTCAAGTCCTTTCCACAACTGACTTGGGCAACAGCGAAGGATATACCACCAATAACTGCACCAAATTGTGACGACTTCGAGGTCTTTCCATCACTCATCAGCCGGGAAACAGCGAAGGATAAAATACAAAATCAAAATCAACTCGTAGGCTAAGATAACCAACACCTCACTCTCGGGTAAGACAACCAAACCTTAATGATCTGTATTCCAAAGTATTGCCGATTTCAGACACTGGAACTACCAACTTATGAAACTGTGTTCACGGTGCTGTCTGAATTGCAGGGACAGGAGCCGGGTCTCGAGAGATGTAAGGCAAGGAACCCTGCGGCGCAAGTTGATTCCATTCCAAATCAATCAAATCGATGAAGAATTCATCGACTTCCTTTACGTAAACCATGAGAAACTTTTTCTAAATTGCTTGATTGGCAAATAAAATCAAAATTTGAATTGTCATCTGATGTTGTTCAGGCTTTTACGTTTTACATATTTTACTAGGCTTTCCTGGGTTTGCATTCACATTCTCATTACATTAACGCATTTTCGTTACTGACTTGTTAGTCCAAAAATCCATCTATAAACTGTGGGCTTTTCGCTAGAGCACACGAGTGATAATGAAAAGCGCATTGTAATAATGAAAAATGGTATCAGGTCGAGTAGTCTGTCGTTCGTTTCACTTGACAGATTACACAATTATTCCAATTCTCAGAAATACAACTTTGCTAAGTGGTGTTAAATGGACATCATGCTGTCTGGTATCGCAATCAGTGATAGACTGCGGTGGTATTTTAATAGTTAACTGTGTATCGCAAGCGTGCAGAAATCTCCAACTTTATTCCAAATGTAAAAATCCAGGTCCAAATTGTTTACAAAAGCATCTCACTGGGAAATTTGTGGAGTGTGCCTCCAATATAGAGCACTGAGCGCTTAACCAGGGAACGAATCATAGTTTTACCTGTAACGGCAATAATGGATGGGATGTGGCTTCCATTTTCCATTCCATTAATTCATTTCCAAATTCCAACCTACAAATTCTTTGGATTTGCCCAGGTTAAATGGTTAATCCATCAATGTCGTCAACTAATGCATACAGGCATACACACCAATGGAGTAATACAGTAATAAAGATCATAAATACCATTAAAAGGGACTAAGAAGCTCTTCCATTGCAATTGCGGCATTGCGGGGCAGGTCTTCCCATTCATATGTAGTGGTCTGCGGTGGCTGGGACCCTTAATGCAGTTTTCGGAATGTGACCGAGAAATGTAAATGTTTTAGAATGGCGAACCGCCCCTTTTCGTTAAAACCTAACATTCTAGCAATGAAGATGCTCGGCGTGACTCATCAGTCACTTAATTCTGCTTGCTGCATACGAACCCAACAATCAACATGGATCGCCTTCGGCAATTGCGAGTACGAGCTTCGACTTCCACTTCCGATATTGACTCAATGCTTTCCCTTCTACATCTCATCTCGCTACACGATGCTTACCTCTGGCTTTCAAGCCCAAAATTCGCGTTTCATATTTCGCATCATCCTCATGCTCATCAACATCTGCATCTTCTCAATGCACTTCACGCTCGTGGGGCGTGCCCAGCTGGTCCAGACACCTTTGACCAAGATATTCCAGCATCTCAAAGCATACGAAGTTGAGGAGCGGCTCCAGCTTCGGTTTCCGGTCCGAACCACGGGGGTCGTGTGCTTCGTACTCCTGGCCACTCAAGGACTTTCACAATTCACGCTTCTCCTCGACTGCGAGCTGCTGATTGGAAGTATTGTGCCCGTATGCGAGGGTCAGCACATGCTGCCTCTAATCGTCTGGATGTGGGAAAACTACCCCGCTCTCTCTCAGACGCTGCTGACGATAAATGTATTTTACCTGACTTGCCTCTTCTACTCTGCAATACTTTATACGTAAGGGGTCATGGAAAGGAACAGCCAACAGAATCCATCAACGAACACATTAAGGTCCCTTCATTTCCAACGCGGTCATCGCCCAAGCTCTCTCGTACTACGGCTTCGTATGATTCAACTCGACCGGCATATTCACAGCCGCATACCTCACCCTGGCTGCGTTTATCAACACGGCCTACACACACAGCATATCAAGCGAAGTGACGAGCCTGAATTCAATCTCAGAGCAAGATTTGGAGGTTCGAAGGCGGAGACGACGAGCAGTCGGGGCGGGAACAAAAAAGTACTGGCGTTCGTACGTGTTGGGCTGTCGGGCATGGCAGACGCGGGTGGGAAGCGTGTGCACAAATTGCAACACCG